>OZ012662.1:95595476-95892201 GCA_963942545.1 Oxycera nigricornis | reverse complement strand
CAAAACGTGCGGAGCATCCTAGCGGTCGAGGAAATCCAGTTTCTTTTCCGCGAAAAAATCAAAGGCTCGCGAACGCCAGCCAAAACATGTCACAATCCAACTGCGAGCAAATGACCCGAAATAGGGCTCAAAACGTGCGGAGCATCCTAGCGGTCGAGAAATCCAGTTTTTTCCGCGAAAAAATCAAAGGCTCGCGAACGCCAGCCAAAACATGTCACAATCCAACTGCGAGCAAATGACCCGAAAAAGGGCTCAAAACGTGCGGAGCACCCTAGCGGTCGAGGAAATCCAGTTTTTTTCCGCGAAAAAATCAAAGGCTCGCGAACGCCAGCCAAAACATGTCACAATCCAACTGCGAGCAAATGACCCGAAAAAGGGCTCAAAACGTGCGGAGCACCCTAGCGGTCGAGGAAATCCAGTTTTTTCCGCGAAAAAATCAAAGCTCGCGAACGCCAGCCAAAACATGTCACAATCCAACTGCGAGCAAATGACCGAAAAAGGCTCAAAACGTGCGGAGCACCCTAGCGGTCGAGGAAATCCAGTTTTTTTCCGCGAAAAAATCAAAGGCTCGCGAACGCCAGCCAAAACATGTCACAATCCAACTGCGAGCAAATGACCGAAAAAGGGCTCAAAACGTGCGGAGCACCCTAGCGGTCGAGGAAATCCAGTTTTTTCGCGAAAAAATCAAAGGCCTCGCGAACGCCAGCCAAAACATGTCACAATCCAACTGCGAGCAAATGACCCGAAAAAGGGCTCAAAACGTGCGGAGCACCCTAGCGGTCGAGGAAATCCAGTTTTTTCCGCGAAAAAATCAAAAGCCCGCGAACGCAGCCAAAACATGTCACAATCCAACTGCGAGCAAATGACCCGAAAAAGGGCTCAAAACGTGCGGAGCACCCTAGCGGTCGAGGAAATCCAGTTTTTTTCGCGAAAAAATCAAAAGCCCGCGAACGCCAGCCAAAACATGTCACAATCCAACTGCGAGCAAATGACCCGAAAAAGGGCTCAAAACGTGCGGAGCATCCCTAGCGGTCGAGGAAATCCAGTTTTTTCCGCGAAAAATCAAAGGCACGCGAACGCCAGCCAAAACATGTCACAATCCAACTGCGAGCAAATGACCCGAAAAAGGGCTCAAAACGTGCGGAGCATCCTAGCGGTCGAGGAATCCAGTTTTTTCCGCGAAAAAAATCAAAGGCTCGCGAACGCCAGCCAAAACATGTCACAATCCAACTGCGAGCAAATGACCCGAAAAAGGGCTCAAAAACGTGCGGAGCACCCTAGCGGTCGAGGAAATCCAGTTTTTGCCGCGAAAAAATCAAAGGCTCGCGAACGCCAGCCAAAACATGTCACAATCCAACTGCGAGCAAATGACCCGAAAAAGGGCTCAAAACGTGCGGAGCACCCTAGCGGTCGAGGAAATCCAGTTTTTTCCGCGAAAAAATCAAAGGCTCGCGAACGCCAGCCAAAACATGTCACAATCCAACTGCGAGCAAATGACCCGAAAAAGGGCTCAAAACGTGCGGAGCACCCTAGCGGTCGAGGAAATCCAGTTTTTTCCGCGAAAAAATCAAAGGCTCGCGAACGCCAGCCAAAACATGTCACAATCCAACTGCGAGCAAATGACCCGAAAAAGGGCTCAAAACGTGCGGAGCACCCTAGCGGTCGAGGAAATCCAGTTTTTTCCGCGAAAAAATCAAAGGCCCGCGAACGCCAGCCAAAACATGTCACAATCCAACTGCGAGCAAATGACCCGAAAAAGGGCTCAAAACGTGCGGAGCACCCTAGCGGTCGAGGAAATCCAGTTTTTTCCGCGAAAAAATCAAAGGCTCGCGAACGCCAGCCAAAACATGTCACAATCCAACTGCGAGCAAATGACCCGAAAAAGGGCTCAAAACGTGCGGAGCACCCTAGCGGTCGAGGAAATCCAGTTTTTTCCGCGAAAAAATCAAAAGCCCGCGAACGCCAGCCAAAACATGTCACAATCCAACTGCGAGCAAATGACCCGAAAAAGGGCTCAAAACGTGCGGAGCACCCTAGCGGTCGAGGAAATCCAGTTTTTTTCCGCGAAAACATCAAAAGCCCGCGAACGCCAGCCAAAACATGTCACAATCCAACTGCGAGCAAATGATCCGAAAAAGGGCTCAAAACGTGCGGAGCACCCTAGCGGTCGAGGAAATCCAGTTTTTTCCGCGAAAAAATCAAAGGCTCGCGAACGCCAGCCAAAACATGTCACAATCCAACTGCGAGCAAATGACCGAAAAAGGGCTCAAAACGTGCGGAGCATCCTAGCGGTCGAGGAAATCCAGTTTTTTCCGCGAAAAAATCAAAGGCTCGCGAACGCCAGCCAAAACATGTCACAATCCAACTGCGAGCAAATGACCCGAAATAGGGCTCAAAACGTGCGGAGCATCCTAGCGGTCGAGGAAATCCAGTTTTTTCCGCGAAAAAATCAAAAGCCAGCGAACGCCAGCCAAAACATGTCACAATCCAACTGCGAGCAAATGACCCGAAAAAGGGCTCAAAACGTGCGGAGCACCCTAGCGGTCGAGGAAATCCAGTTTTTTCCGCGAAAAAATCAAAGGCTCGCGAACGCCAGCCAAAACATGTCACAATCCAACTGCGAGCAAATGACCCGAAATAGGGCTCAAAACGTGCGGAGCATCCTAGCGGTCGAGGAAATCCAGTTTTTTCCGCGAAAAAATCAAAAGGCTCGCGAACGCCAGCCAAAACATGTCACAATCCAACTGCGAGCAAATGACCCGAAAAAGGGCTCAAAACGTGCGGAGCACCCTAGCGGTCGAGGAAATCCAGTTTTTTCCGCGAAAAAATCAAAGGCTCGCGAACGCCAGCCAAACATGTCACAATCCAACTGCGAGCAAATGACCCGAAAAAGGGCTCAAAACGTGCGGAGCACCCTAGCGGTCGAGGAAATCCAGTTTTTTCCGCGAAAAAATCAAAGGCTCGCGAACGCCAGCCAAAACATGTCACAATCCAACTGCGAGCAAATGACCCGAAAAAGGGCTCAAAACGTGCGGAGCACCCTAGCGGTCGAGGAAATCCAGTTTTTTCCGCGAAAAAATCAAAGGCTCGCGAACGCCAGCCAAAACATGTCACAATCCAACTGCGAGCAAATGACCCGAAAAAGGGCTCAAAACGTGCGGAGCACCCTAGCGGTCGAGGAAATCCAGTTTTTTCCGCGAAAAAATCAAAGGCTCGCGAACGCCAGCCAAAACATGTCACAATCCAACTGCGAGCAAATGACCCGAAAAAGGGCTCAAAACGTGCGGAGCACCCTAGCGGTCGAGGAAATCCAGTTTTTTCCGCGAAAAAATCAAAAGCCCGCGAACGCCAGCCAAAACATGTCACAATCCAACTGCGAGCAAATGACCCGAAAAAGGGCTCAAAACGTGCGGAAAACGTGCGGAGCACCCTAGCGGTCGAGGAAATCCAGTTTTTCCGCGAAAAATCAAAGGCTCGCGAACGCCAGCCAAAACATGTCACAATCCAACTGCGAGCAAATGATCCGAAAAGGGCTCAAAACGTGCGGAGCACCCTAGCGGTCGAGGAAATCCAGTTTTTTCCGCGAAAACATCAAAGCCCGCGAACGCCAGCAAAACATGTCACAATCCAACTGCGAGCAAATGACCCGAAAAAGGGCTCAAAACGTGCGGAGCACCCTAGCGGTCGAGGAAATCCAGTTTTTTCCGCGAAAAAATCAAAAGCCCGCGAACGCCAGCCAAAACATGTCACAATCCAACTGCGAGCAAATGACCCGAAAAAGGGCTCAAAACGTGCGGAGCACCCTAGCGGTCGAGGAAATCCAGTTTTTTCCGCGAAAAAATCAAAAGCCCGCGAACGCCAGCCAAAACATGTCACAATCCAACTGCGAGCAAATGATCCGAAAAAGGGCTCAAAACGTGCGGAGCACCCTAGCGGTCGAGGAAATCCAGTTTTTCCGCGAAAAAATCAAAGGCTCGCGAACGCCAGCCAAAACATGTCACAATCCAACTGCGAGCAAATGATCCGAAAAAGGGCTCAAAACGTGCGGAGCACCCTAGCGGTCGAGGAAATCCAGTTTTTTCCGCGAAAACATCAAAAGCCCGCGAACGCCAGCCAAAACATGTCACAATCCAACTGCGAGCAAATGACCCGAAAAAGGGCTCAAAACGTGCGGAGCACCCTAGCGGTCGAGGAAATCCAGTTCTTTCCGCGAAAAAATCAAAGGCTCGCGAACGCCAGCCAAAACATGTCACAATCCAACTGCGAGCAAATGATCCGAAAAAGGGCTCAAAACGTGCGGAGCACCCTAGCGGTCGAGGAAATCCAGTTTTTTCCGCGAAAAAATCAAAAGCCCGCGAACGCCAGCCAAAACATGTCACAATCCAACTGCGAGCAAATGACCCGAAAAAGGGCTCAAAACGTGCGGAGCACCCTAGCGGTCGAGGAAATCCAGTTTTTCCGCGAAAAATCAAAAGCCCGCGAACGCCAGCCAAAACATGTCACAATCCAACTGCGAGCAAATGACCCGAAAAAGGGCTCAAAACGTGCGGAGCAACCCTAGCGGTCGAGGAAATCCAGTTTTTTCCGCGAAAAAATCAAAGCCCGCGAACGCCAGCCAAAACATGTCACAATCCAACTGCGAGCAAATGACCCGAAAAAGGGCTCAAAACGTGCGGAGCACCTAGCGGTCGAGGAAATCCAGTTTTTTCCGCGAAAAAATCAAAGGCTCGCGAACGCCAGCCAAAACATGTCACAATCCAACTGCGAGCAAATGACCCGAAATAGGGCTCAAAACGTGCGGAGCATCCTAGCGGTCGAGGAATCCATTTTTTCCGCGAAAAAATCAAAGGCTCGCGAACGCCAGCCAAAACATGTCACAATCCAACTGCGAGCAAATGACCCGAAAAAGGGCTCAAAACGTGCGGAGCACCCTAGCGGTCGAGGAAATCCAGTTTTTTCCGCGAAAAAATCAAAGGCTCGCGAACGCCAGCCAAAACATGTCACAATCCAACTGCGAGCAAATGACCCGAAAAAGGGCTCAAAACGTGCGGAGCACCCTAGCGGTCGAGGAAATCCAGTTTTTTCCGCGAAAAATCAAAAGCCCGCGAACGCCAGCCAAAACATGTCACAATCCAACTGCGAGCAAATGACCCAAAAAAGGGCTCAAAACGTGCGGAGCACCCTAGCGGTCGAGGAAATCCAGTTTTTTCCGCGAAAAAATCAAAGGCTCGCGAACGCCAGCCAAAACATGTCACAATCCAACTGCGAGCAAATGATCCGAAAAAGGGCTCAAAACGTGCGAGCACCCTAGCGGTCGAGGAAATCCAGTTTTTTCCGCGAAAACATCAAAGCCCGCGAACGCCAGGCAAAACATGTCACAATCCAACTGCGAGCAAATGACCCGAAAAAGGGCTCAAAACGTGCGGAGCACCCTAGCGGTCGAGGAAATCCAGTTTTTTCCGCGAAAAAATCAAAAGCCCGCGAACGCCAGCCAAAACATGTCACAATCCAACTGCGAGCAAATGACCCGAAAAAGGGCTCAAAACGTGCGGAGCACCCTAGCGGTCGAGGAAATCCAGTTTTTTCCGCGAAAAAATCAAAAGCCCGCGAACGCCAGCCAAAACATGTCACAATCCAACTGCGAGCAAATGATCCGAAAAAGGGCTCAAAACGTGCGGAGCACCCTAGCGGTCGAGGAAATCCAGTTTTTTCCGCGAAAAAATCAAAGGCTCGCGAACGCCCAGCCAAAACATGTCACAATCCAACTGCGAGCAAATGATCCGAAAAAGGGCTCAAAACGTGCGGAGCACCCTAGCGGTCGAGGAAATCCAGTTTTTTCCGCGAAAACATCAAAGCCCGCGAACGCCAGCCAAAACATGTCACAATCCAACTGCGAGCAAATGACCCGAAAAAGGGCTCAAAACGTGCGGAGCACCCTAGCGGTCGAGGAAATCCAGTTCTTTCCGCGAAAAAATCAAAGGCTCGCGAACGCCAGCCAAAACATGTCACAATCCAACTGCGAGCAAATGATCCGAAAAAGGGCTCAAAACGTGCGGAGCACCCTAGCGGTCGAGGAAATCCAGTTTTTTCCGCGAAAACATCAAAAGCCCGCGAACGCCAGCCAAAACATGTCACAATCCAACTGCGAGCAAATGACCCGAAAAAGGGCTCAAAACGTGCGGAGCACCCTAGCGGTCGAGGAAATCCAGTTTTTCCGCGAAAAAATCAAAGGCTCGCGAACGCCAGCCAAAACATGTCACAATCCAACTGCGAGCAAATGACCCGAAAAAGGGCTCAAAACGTGCGGAGCACCCTAGCGGTCGAGGAAATCCAGTTTTTTCCGCGAAAAAATCAAAAGCCCGCGAACGCCAGCCAAAACATGTCACAATCCAACTGCGAGCAAATGACCCAAAAAAGGGCTCAAAACGTGCGGAGCACCCTAGCGGTCGAGGAAATCCAGTTTTTTCCGCGAAAAAATCAAAGGCTCGCGAACGCCAGCCAAAACATGTCACAATCCAACTGCGAGCAAATGATCCGAAAAAGGGCTCAAAACGTGCGGAGCACCCTAGCGGTCGAGGAAATCCAGTTTTTTCCGCGAAAACATCAAAAGCCCGCGAACGCCAGGCAAAACATGTCACAATCCAACTGCGAGCAAATGACCCGAAAAAGGGCTCAAACGTGCGGAGCACCCTAGCGGTCGAGGAAATCCAGTTTTTTCCGCGAAAACATCAAAAGCCCGCGAACGCCAGCCAAAACATGTCACAATCCAACTGCGAGCAAATGACCCGAAAAAGGGCTCAAAACGTGCGGAGCACCCTAGCGGTCGAGGAAATCCAGTTCTTTCCGCGAAAAAATCAAAGGCCTCGCGAACGCCAGCCAAAACATGTCACAATCCAACTGCGAGCAAATGATCCGAAAAAGGGCTCAAAACGTGCGGAGCACCCTAGCGGTCGAGGAAATCCAGTTTTTTCCGCGAAAACATCAAAAGCCCGCGAACGCCAGCCAAAACATGTCACAATCCAACTGCGAGCAAATGACCCGAAAAAGGGCTCAAAACGTGCGGAGCACCCTAGCGGTCGAGGAAATCCAGTTTTTTCCGCGAAAAATCAAAGCCCGCGAACGCCAGCCAAAACATGTCACAATCCAACTGCGAGCAAATGACCCGAAAAAGGGCTCAAAACGTGCGGAGCACCCTAGCGGTCGAGGAAATCCAGTTTTTTCCGCGAAAAAATCAAAAGCCCGCGAACGCCAGCCAAAACATGTCACAATCCAACTGCGAGCAAATGATCCGAAAAAGGGCTCAAAACGTGCGGAGCACCCTAGCGGTCGAGGAAATCCAGTTTTTTCCGCGAAAACATCAAAAGCCCGCGAACGCCAGCCAAAACATGTCACAATCCAACTGCGAGCAAATGATCCGAAAAAGGGCTCAAACGTGCGGAGCACCCTAGCGGTCGAGGAAATCCAGTTTTTCCGCGAAAAAATCAAAGCCCGCGAACGCCAGCCAAAACATGTCACAATCCAACTGCGAGCAAATGACCCGAAAAAGGGCTCAAAACGTGCGGAGCACCCTAGCGGTCGAGGAAATCCAGTTCTTTCCGCAAAAACATCAAAAGCCCGCGAACGCCAGCCAAAACATGTCACAATCCAACTGCGAGCAAATGACCCGAAAAAGGGCTCAAAACGTGCGGAGCACCCTAGCGGTCGAGGAAATCCAGTTCTTTCCGCGAAAAATCAAAAGCCCGCGAACGCCAGCCAAAACATGTCACAATCCAACTGCGAGCAAATTGAAAAAGGCTCAAAACGTGCGGAGCACCCTAGCGGTCGAGGAAATCCAGTTTTTTCCGCGAAAAAATCAAAGGCTCGCGAACGCCAGCCAAAACATGTCACAATCCAACTGCGAGCAAATGATCCGAAAAAGGGCTCAAAACGTGCGGAGCACCCTAGCGGTCGAGGAAATCCAGTTTTTTCCGCGAAAACATCAAAAGCCCGCGAACGCCAGCCAAAACATGTCACAATCCAACTGCGAGCAAATGACCCGAAAAAGGGCTCAAAACGTGCGGAGCACCCTAGCGGTCGAGGAAATCCAGTTTTTTCCGCGAAAAAATCAAAGGCTCGCGAACGCCAGCCAAAACATGTCACAATCCAACTGCGAGCAAATGATCCGAAAAAGGGCTCAAAACGTGCGGAGCACCCTAGCGGTCGAGGAAATCCAGTTTTTTTCCGCGAAAAACATCAAAAGCCCGCGAACGCCAGCCAAAACATGTCACAATCCAACTGCGAGCAAATGACCCGAAAAAGGGCTCAAAACGTGCGGAGCACCCTAGCGGTCGAGGAAATCCAGTTTTTTCCGCGAAAAAATCAAAAGGCCCGCGAACGCCAGCCAAAACATGTCACAATCCAACTGCGAGCAAATGATCCGAAAAAGGGCTCAAAACGTGCGGAGCACCCTAGCGGTCGAGGAAATCCAGTTTTTTCCGCGAAAAAATCAAAAGCCCGCGAACGCCAGCCAAAACATGTCACAATCCAACTGCGAGCAAATGATCCGAAAAAGGGCTCAAAACGTGCGGAGCACCCTAGCGGTCGAGGAAATCCAGTTTTTTCCGCGAAAACATCAAAAGCCCGCGAACGCCAGCCAAAACATGTCACAATCCAACTGCGAGCAAATGACCCGAAAAAGGGCTCAAAACGTGCGGAGCACCCTAGCGGTCGAGGAAATCCAGTTTTTTCCGCGAAAAAATCAAAAGCCCGCGAACGCCAGCCAAAACATGTCACAATCCAACTGCGAGCAAATGACCCGAAAAAGGGCTCAAAACGTGCGGAGCACCCTAGCGGTCGAGGAAATCCAGTTTTTTCCGCGAAAAACATCAAAAGCCCGCGAACGCCAGCCAAAACATGTCACAATCCAACTGCGAGCAAATGACCCGAAAAAGGGCTCAAAACGTGCGGAGCACCCTAGCGGTCGAGGAAATCCAGTTTTTTCCGCGAAAAAATCAAAAGCCCGCGAACGCCAGCCAAAACATGTCACAATCCAACTGCGAGCAAATGATCCGAAAAAGGGCTCAAAACGTGCGGAGCACCCTAGCGGTCGAGGAAATCCAGTTTTTTCCGCGAAAAAATCAAAGCTCGCGAACGCCAGCCAAAACATGTCACAATCCAACTGCGAGCAAATGATCCGAAAAAGGGCTCAAAACGTGCGGAGCACCCTAGCGGTCGAGGAAATCCAGTTTTTTCCGCGAAAACATCAAAAGCCCGCGAACGCCAGCCAAAACATGTCACAATCCAACTGCGAGCAAATGACCCGAAAAAGGGCTCAAAACGTGCGGAGCACCCTAGCGGTCGAGGAAATCCAGTTTTTTCCGCGAAAAAATCAAAAGCCCGCGAACGCCAGCCAAAACATGTCACAATCCAACTGCGAGCAAATGACCCGAAAAAGGGCTCAAAACGTGCGGAGCACCCTAGCGGTCGAGGAAATCCAGTTTTTTCCGCGAAAAAATCAAAAGCCCGCGAACGCCAGCCAAAACATGTCACAATCCAACTGCGAGCAAATGATCCGAAAAAGGGCTCAAAACGTGCGGAGCACCCTAGCGGTCGAGGAAATCCAGTTTTTTCCGCGAAAACATCAAAAGCCCGCGAACGCCAGCCAAAACATGTCACAATCCAACTGCGAGCAAATGATCCGAAAAAGGGCTCAAAACGTGCGGAGCACCCTAGCGGTCGAGGAAATCCAGTTTTTTCCGCGAAAACATCAAAAGCCCGCGAACGCCAGCCAAAACATGTCACAATCCAACTGCGAGCAAATGACCCGAAAAAGGGCTCAAAACGTGCGGAGCACCCTAGCGGTCGAGGAAATCCAGTTTTTTCCGCGAAAAAATCAAAAGCCCGCGAACGCCAGCCAAAACATGTCACAATCCAACTGCGAGCAAATGACCCGAAAAAGGGCTCAAAACGTGCGGAGCACCCTAGCGGTCGAGGAAATCCAGTTTTTTCCGCGAAAAAATCAAAGGCTCGCGAACGCCAGCCAAAACATGTCACAATCCAACTGCGAGCAAATGACCCGAAAAAAGACTCAAAACGTGCGGAGCACCCTAGCGGTCGAGGAAATCCAGTTTTTTCCGCGAAAAAATCAAAAGCCCGCGAACGCCAGCCAAAACATGTCACAATCCAACTGCGAGCAAATGACCCGAAAAAGGGCTCAAAACGTGCGGAGCACCCTAGCGGTCGAGGAAATCCAGTTTTTTCCGCGAAAAAATCAAAGGCTCGCGAACGCCAGCCAAAACATGTCACAATCCAACTGCGAGCAAATGACCCGAAAAAGGGCTCAAAACGTGCGGAGCACCCTAGCGGTCGAGGAAATCCAGTTTTTTCCGCGAAAAAATCAAAGGCTCGCGAACGCCAGCCAAAACATGTCACAATCCAACTGCGAGCAAATGACCCGAAATAGGGCTCAAAACGTGCGGAGCACCCTAGCGGTCGAGGAAATCCATTTTTTTCCGCGAAAAAATCAAAGGCTCGCGAACGCCAGCCAAAACATGTCACAATCCAACTGCGAGCAAATGACCCGAAAAAGGGCTCAAAACGTGCGGAGCACCCTAGCGGTCGAGGAAATCCAGTTTTTTCCGCGAAAAAATCAAAAGCCCGCGAACGCCAGCCAAAACATGTCACAATCCAACTGCGAGCAAATGACCCGAAAAAGGGCTCAAAACGTGCGGAGCACCCTAGCGGTCGAGGAAATCCAGTTTTTTCCGCGAAAAAATCAAAAGCCCGCGAACGCCAGCCAAAACATGTCACAATCCAACTGCGAGCAAATGACCCGAAAAAGGGCTCAAAACGTGCGGAGCACCCTAGCGGTCGAGGAAATCCAGTTTTTTCCGCGAAAAAATCAAAGGCTCGCGAACGCCAGCCAAAACATGTCACAATCCAACTGCGAGCAAATGACCCGAAATAGGGCTCAAAACGTGCGGAGCACCCTAGCGGTCGAGGAAATCCATTTTTTTCCGCGAAAAAATCAAAGGCTCGCGAACGCCAGCCAAAACATGTCACAATCCAACTGCGAGCAAATGACCCGAAATAGCGCTCAAAACGTGCGGAGCATCCTAGCGGTCGAGGAAATCCATTTTTTTCCGCGAAAAAATCAAAGGCTCGCGAACGCCAGCCAAAACATGTCACAATCCAACTGCGAGCAAATGACCCGAAATAGGGCTCAAAACGTGCGGAGCATCCTAGCGGTCGAGGAAATCCATTTTTTTCCGCGAAAAAATCAAAGGCTCGCGAACGCCAGCCAAAACATGTCACAATCCAACTGCGAGCAAATGACCCGAAATAGGGCTCAAAACGTGCGGAGCATCCTAGCGGTCGAGGAAATCCATTTTTTTCCGCGAAAAAATCAAAGGCTCGCGAACGCCAGCCAAAACATGTCACAATCCAACTGCGAGCAAATGACCCGAAAAAGGGCTCAAAACGTGCGGAGCACCCTAGCGGTCGAGGAAATCCAGTTTTTTCCGCGAAAAAATCAAAAGCCCGCGAACGCCAGCCAAAACATGTCACAATCCAACTGCGAGCAAATGACCCGAAAAAGGGCTCAAAACGTGTGGAGCACCCTAGCGGTCGAGGAAATCCAGTTTTTTCCGCGAAAAAATCAAAGGCTCGCGAACGCCAGCCAAAACATGTCACAATCCAACTGCGAGCAAATGACCCGAAATAGGGCTCAAAACGTGCGGAGCATCCTAGCGGTCGAGGAAATCCAGTTTTTTCCGCGAAAAAGTCAAAGGCTCGCGAACGCCAGCCAAAACATGTCACAATCCAACTGCGAGCAAATGACCCGAAATAGGGCTCAAAACGTGCGGAGCATCCTAGCGGTCGAGGAAATCCATTTTTTTCCGCGAAAAAATCAAAGGCTCGCGAACGCCAGCCAAAACATGTCACAATCCAACTGCGAGCAAATGACCCGAAATAGGGCTCAAAACGTGCGGAGCATCCTAGCGGTCGAGGAAATCCATTTTTTTCCGCGAAAAAATCAAAGGCTCGCGAACGCCAGCCAAAACATGTCACAATCCAACTGCGAGCAAATGACCCGAAATAGGGCTCAAAACGTGCGGAGCATCCTAGCGGTCGAGGAAATCCATTTTTTTCCGCGAAAAAATCAAAAGCCAGCGAACGCCAGCCAAAACATGTCACAATCCAACTGCGAGCAAATGACCCGAAAAAGGGCTCAAAACGTGCGGAGCACCCTAGCGGTCGAGGAAATCCAGTTTTTTCCGCGAAAAAATCAAAGGCTCGCGAACGCCAGCCAAAACATGTCACAATCCAACTGCGAGCAAATGACCCGAAATAGGGCTCAAAACGTGCGGAGCATCCTAGCGGTCGAGGAAATCCATTTTTTTCCGCGAAAAAATCAAAGGCTCGCGAACGCCAGCCAAAACATGTCACAATCCAACTGCGAGCAAATGACCCGAAAAAGGGCTCAAAACGTGCGGAGCACCCTAGCGGTCGAGGAAATCCAGTTTTTTCCGCGAAAAAATCAAAGGCTCGCGAACGCCAGCCAAAACATGTCACAATCCAACTGCGAGCAAATGACCCGAAAAAGGGCTCAAAACGTGCGGAGCACCCTAGCGGTCGAGGAAATCCAGTTTTTTCCGCGAAAAAATCAAAAGCCCGCGAACGCCAGCCAAAACATGTCACAATCCAACTGCGAGCAAATGACCCGAAAAAGGGCTCAAAACGTGCGGAGCACCCTAGCGGTCGAGGAAATCCAGTTTTTTCCGCGAAAAAATCAAAGGCTCGCGAACGCCAGCCAAAACATGTCACAATCCAACTGCGAGCAAATGACCCGAAAAAGGGCTCAAAACGTGCGGAGCACCCTAGCGGTCGAGGAAATCCAGTTTTTTCCGCGAAAAAATCAAAGGCTCGCGAACGCCAGCCAAAACATGTCACAATCCAACTGCGAGCAAATGACCCGAAATAGGGCTCAAAACGTGCGGAGCATCCTAGCGGTCGAGGAAATCCATTTTTTTCCGCGAAAAAATCAAAGGCTCGCGAACGCCAGCCAAAACATGTCACAATCCAACTGCGAGCAAATGACCCGAAAAAGGGCTCAAAACGTGCGGAGCACCCTAGCGGTCGAGGAAATCCAGTTTTTTCCGCGAAAAAATCAAAGGCTCGCGAACGCCAGCCAAAACATGTCACAATCCAACTGCGAGCAAATGACCCGAAAAAGGGCTCAAAACGTGCGGAGCACCCTAGCGGTCGAGGAAATCCAGTTTTTTCCGCGAAAAAATCAAAGGCTCGCGAACGCCAGCCAAAACATGTCACAATCCAACTGCGAGCAAATGACCCGAAAAAGGGCTCAAAACGTGTGGAGCACCCTAGCGGTCGAGGAAATCCAGTTTTTTCCGCGAAAAAGTCAAAGGCTCGCGAACGCCAGCCAAAACATGTCACAATCCAACTGCGAGCAAATGACCCGAAAAAGGGCTCAAAACGTGCGGAGCACCCTAGCGGTCGAGGAAATCCAGTTTTTTCCGCGAAAAAATCAAAAGCCCGCGAACGCCAGCCAAAACATGTCACAATCCAACTGCGAGCAAATGACCCGAAAAAGGGCTCAAAACGTGCGGAGCACCCTAGCGGTCGAGGAAATCCAGTTTTTTCCGCGAAAAAATCAAAAGCCCGCGAACGCCAGCCAAAACATGTCACAATCCAACTGCGAGCAAATGACCCGAAAAAGGGCTCAAAACGTGCGGAGCACCCTAGCGGTCGAGGAAATCCAGTTTTTTCCGCGAAAAAATCAAAGGCTCGCGAACGCCAGCCAAAACATGTCACAATCCAACTGCGAGCAAATGACCCGAAAAAGGGCTCAAAACGTGCGGAGCACCCTAGCGGTCGAGGAAATCCAGTTTTTTCCGCGAAAAAATCAAAGGCTCGCGAACGCCAGCCAAAACATGTCACAATCCAACTGCGAGCAAATGACCCGAAATAGGGCTCAAAACGTGCGGAGCATCCTAGCGGTCGAGGAAATCCATTTTTTTCCGCGAAAAAATCAAAGGCTCGCGAACGCCAGCCAAAACATGTCACAATCCAACTGCGAGCAAATGACCCGAAAAAGGGCTCAAAACGTGCGGAGCACCCTAGCGGTCGAGGAAATCCAGTTTTTTCCGCGAAAAAATCAAAGGCTCGCGAACGCCAGCCAAAACATGTCACAATCCAACTGCGAGCAAATGACCCGAAAAAGGGCTCAAAACGTGCGGAGCACCCTAGCGGTCGAGGAAATCCAGTTTTTTCCGCGAAAAAATCAAAGGCTCGCGAACGCCAGCCAAAACATGTCACAATCCAACTGCGAGCAAATGACCCGAAAAAGGGCTCAAAACGTGTGGAGCACCCTAGCGGTCGAGGAAATCCAGTTTTTTCCGCGAAAAAGTCAAAGGCTCGCGAACGCCAGCCAAAACATGTCACAATCCAACTGCGAGCAAATGACCCGAAAAAGGGCTCAAAACGTGCGGAGCACCCTAGCGGTCGAGGAAATCCAGTTTTTTCCGCGAAAAAATCAAAAGCCCGCGAACGCCAGCCAAAACATGTCACAATCCAACTGCGAGCAAATGACCCGAAAAAGGGCTCAAAACGTGTGGAGCACCCTAGCGGTCGAGGAAATCCAGTTTTTTCCGCGAAAAAGTCAAAGGCTCGCGAACGCCAGCCAAAACATGTCACAATCCAACTGCGAGCAAATGACCCGAAATAGGGCTCAAAACGTGCGGAGCATCCTAGCGGTCGAGGAAATCCATTTTTTTCCGCGAAAAAATCAAAGGCTCGCGAACGCCAGCCAAAACATGTCACAATCCAACTGCGAGCAAATGACCCGAAATAGGGCTCAAAACGTGCGGAGCATCCTAGCGGTCGAGGAAATCCATTTTTTTCCGCGAAAAAATCAAAGGCTCGCGAACGCCAGCCAAAACATGTCACAATCCAACTGCGAGCAAATGACCCGAAATAGGGCTCAAAACGTGCGGAGCATCCTAGCGGTCGAGGAAATCCATTTTTTTCCGCGAAAAAATCAAAAGCCAGCGAACGCCAGCCAAAACATGTCACAATCCAACTGCGAGCAAATGACCCGAAAAAGGGCTCAAAACGTGCGGAGCACCCTAGCGGTCGAGGAAATCCAGTTTTTTCCGCGAAAAAATCAAAGGCTCGCGAACGCCAGCCAAAACATGTCACAATCCAACTGCGAGCAAATGACCCGAAATAGGGCTCAAAACGTGCGGAGCATCCTAGCGGTCGAGGAAATCCATTTTTTTCCGCGAAAAAATCAAAGGCTCGCGAACGCCAGCCAAAACATGTCACAATCCAACTGCGAGCAAATGACCCGAAAAAGGGCTCAAAACGTGCGGAGCACCCTAGCGGTCGAGGAAATCCAGTTTTTTCCGCGAAAAAATCAAAGGCTCGCGAACGCCAGCCAAAACATGTCACAATCCAACTGCGAGCAAATGACCCGAAAAAGGGCTCAAAACGTGCGGAGCACCCTAGCGGTCGAGGAAATCCAGTTTTTTCCGCGAAAAAATCAAAAGCCCGCGAACGCCAGCCAAAACATGTCACAATCCAACTGCGAGCAAATGACCCGAAAAAGGGCTCAAAACGTGCGGAGCACCCTAGCGGTCGAGGAAATCCAGTTTTTTCCGCGAAAAAATCAAAGGCTCGCGAACGCCAGCCAAAACATGTCACAATCCAACTGCGAGCAAATGACCCGAAATAGGGCTCAAAACGTGCGGAGCATCCTAGCGGTCGAGGAAATCCATTTTTTTCCGCGAAAAAATCAAAGGCTCGCGAACGCCAGCCAAAACATGTCACAATCCAACTGCGAGCAAATGACCCGAAAAAGGGCTCAAAACGTGCGGAGCACCCTAGCGGTCGAGGAAATCCAGTTTTTTCCGCGAAAAAATCAAAGGCTCGCGAACGCCAGCCAAAACATGTCACAATCCAACTGCGAGCAAATGACCCGAAAAAGGGCTCAAAACGTGCGGAGCACCCTAGCGGTCGAGGAAATCCATTTTTTCCGCGAAAAAATCAAAGGCTCGCGAACGCCAGCCAAAACATGTCACAATCCAACTGCGAGCAAATGACCCGAAAAAGGGCTCAAAACGTGCGGAGCACCCTAGCGGTCGAGGAAATCCAGTTTTTTCCGCGAAAAAATCAAAGGCTCGCGAACGCCAGCCAAAACATGTCACAATCCAACTGCGAGCAAATGACCCGAAAAAGGGCTCAAAACGTGCGGAGCACCCTAGCGGTCGAGGAAATCCAGTTTTTTCCGCGAAAAAATCAAAAGCCAGCGAACGCCAGGCAAAACATGTCACAATCCAACTGCGAGCAAATGACCCGAAAAAGGGCTCAAAACGTGTGGAGCACCCTAGCGGTCGAGGAAATCCAGTTTTTTCCGCGAAAAAGTCAAAGGCTCGCGAACGCCAGCCAAAACATGTCACAATCCAACTGCGAGCAAATGACCCGAAAAAGGGCTCAAAACGTGCGGAGCACCCTAGCGGTCGAGGAAATCCAGTTTTTTCCGCGAAAAAATCAAAGGCTCGCGAACGCCAGCCAAAACATGTCACAATCCAACTGCGAGCAAATGACCCGAAATAGGGCTCAAAACGTGCGGAGCATCCTAGCGGTCGAGGAAATCCATTTTTTTCCGCGAAAAAATCAAAGGCTCGCGAACGCCAGCCAAAACATGTCACAATCCAACTGCGAGCAAATGACCCGAAAAAGGGCTCAAAACGTGCGGAGCACCCTAGCGGTCGAGGAAATCCAGTTTTTTCCGCGAAAAAATCAAAGGCTCGCGAACGCCAGCCAAAACATGTCACAATCCAACTGCGAGCAAATGACCCGAAAAAGGGCTCAAAACGTGCGGAGCACCCTAGCGGTCGAGGAAATCCAGTTTTTTCCGCGAAAAAATCAAAGGCTCGCGAACGCCAGCCAAAACATGTCACAATCCAACTGCGAGCAAATGACCCGAAAAAGGGCTCAAAACGTGCGGAGCACCCTAGCGGTCGAGGAAATCCAGTTTTTTCCGCGAAAAAATCAAAGGCTCGCGAACGCCAGCCAAAACATGTCACAATCCAACTGCGAGCAAATGACCCGAAAAAGGGCTCAAAACGTGCGGAGCACCCTAGCGGTCGAGGAAATCCAGTTTTTTCCGCGAAAAAATCAAAAGCCAGCGAACGCCAGGCAAAACATGTCACAATCCAACTGCGAGCAAATGACCCGAAAAAGGGCTCAAAACGTGTGGAGCACCCTAGCGGTCGAGGAAATCCAGTTTTTTCCGCGAAAAAGTCAAAGGCTCGCGAACGCCAGCCAAAACATGTCACAATCCAACTGCGAGCAAATGACCCGAAAAAGGGCTCAAAACGTGCGGAGCACCCTAGCGGTCGAGGAAATCCAGTTTTTTCCGCGAAAAAATCAAAGGCTCGCGAACGCCAGCCAAAACATGTCACAATCCAACTGCGAGCAAATGACCCGAAAAAGGGCTCAAAACGTGCGGAGCACCCTAGCGGTCGAGGAAATCCAGTTTTTTCCGCGAAAAAATCAAAGGCTCGCGAACGCCAGCCAAAACATGTCACAATCCAACTGCGAGCAAATGACCCGAAAAAGGGCTCAAAACGTGCGGAGCACCCTAGCGGTCGAGGAAATCCAGTTTTTTCCGCGAAAAAATCAAAGGCTCGCGAACGCCAGCCAAAACATGTCACAATCCAACTGCGAGCAAATGACCCGAAAAAGGGCTCAAAACGTGCGGAGCACCCTAGCGGTCGAGGAAATCCAGTTTTTTCCGCGAAAAAATCAAAGGCTCGCGAACGCCAGCCAAAACATGTCACAATCCAACTGCGAGCAAATGACCCGAAAAAGGGCTCAAAACGTGCGGAGCACCCTAGCGGTCGAGGAAATCCAGTTTTTTCCGCGAAAAAATCAAAGGCTCGCGAACGCCAGCCAAAACATGTCACAATCCAACTGCGAGCAAATGACCCGAAAAAGGGCTCAAAACGTGCGGAGCACCCTAGCGGTCGAGGAAATCCAGTTTTTTCCGCGAAAAAATCAAAGGCTCGCGAACGCCAGCCAAAACATGTCACAATCCAACTGCGAGCAAATGACCCGAAAAAGGGCTCAAAACGTGCGGAGCACCCTAGCGGTCGAGGAAATCCAGTTTTTTCCGCGAAAAAATCAAAGGCTCGCGAACGCCAGCCAAAACATGTCACAATCCAACTGCGAGCAAATGACCCGAAAAAGGGCTCAAAACGTGCGGAGCACCCTAGCGGTCGAGGAAATCCAGTTTTTTCCGCGAAAAAATCAAAGGCTCGCGAACGCCAGCCAAAACATGTCACAATCCAACTGCGAGCAAATGACCCGAAAAAGGGCTCAAAACGTGCGGAGCACCCTAGCGGTCGAGGAAATCCAGTTTTTTCCGCGAAAAAATCAAAGGCTCGCGAACGCCAGCCAAAACATGTCACAATCCAACTGCGAGCAAATGACCCGAAAAAGGGCTCAAAACGTGCGGAGCACCCTAGCGGTCGAGGAAATCCAGTTTTTTCCGCGAAAAAATCAAAGGCTCGCGAACGCCAGCCAAAACATGTCACAATCCAACTGCGAGCAAATGACCCGAAAAATGGCGCAAAATGTTCACAAAGCTCTAGCGGCAGATAATATGCAGTTTTTTTCGCGAAAAAATCAATCGGGGGGTTCAAAGATCCCGGCGGATTCTACGATCCCGGGGGATTCTACGATCCCGGGGGATTCTACGATCCCGGAGGATTCGTCGATCCCGAAGGATTCGTCGATCCCGGAGGATTCGTCGATCCCGGAGGATTCGTCGATCCCGGAGGATTCGTCGATCCCGGAGGATTCGTCGATCCCGGAGGATTCGTCGATCCCGGAGGATTCGTCGATCCCGGAGGATTCGTCGATCCCGGAGGATTCGTCGATCCCGGAGGATTCGTCGATCCCGGAGAATTCGTCGATCCCGGAGGATTCGTCGATCCCGGAGGATTCGTCGATCCCGGAGGATTCGTCGATCCCGGAGGATTCGTCGATCCCGGAGGATTCGTCGATCCCGGAGGATTCGTCGATCCCGGCGGATTCTACGATCTCGGCGGATTCTACGATCCCGGCGGATTCTACGATCCCGAGGGATTCAGTGGTCCCGCGGGATTGGGCGATCCCGGGCGATAACTTGATGAATAGCTAACGACGAAAACATCATGTTTTTAGTTTTGTGGAAATTTAAATGATACAATAAATTTCCTTCGAATGAAAAATAGCCTGGTTTGACACTATATAACCGTCACAATTTTATTATTTAATTAAAGGCATACATATATATTCGAAACATTTGACGATACGCGTCAGACTGATGTTTTATCCATTTTCTAAAAAAAAGTTGACTTGTATATAAAATTGTATAAGTGTTGCTGCTACTTAACTAAGAAAAAACACTGTAAGTTTTTTGTAAAAAAATACAGAATATATTTCGTGAAACCAATGCAGATCTTCAGCCGTGCAACTCACTACTACTCCCTACTTGTTCTCTAATCTTGACTTATATTTTCTCGGGTTGCTGACTCATCGTTCTGTACCCTGAGAAGATATTCGTGAAATTCTCAGAGCTATAATGATGTTTGTGCAGCTGTGGATGCAGCTGTGTCAACATAGTAATAAAAATGCTGACTATCGAAAGCGTTGCGATCTGGATATGTAACCCTTACATGAAAACTTAGCCATAAATTCTGTGGTTGTAGCATTTTCCATTTACTGCCCCCTTGTGCGAAACAATGAAAGTTTGAGACTGCATATCTGCCAAGTACGTAACTGTTACCAATGCCGAAATAACACGCACTTCAAAAAGTAAATAAAAAATTGCCAAACATTTATACAACATCTGATGGAAGCATCATTCATACATACTAATCCACAAAAAAAATATCATTGTAGTGTATTTTATGAATATATTTTTATTTTCAAATCCTAAAAGAAAAATAAACAGCTTATCATCAATAGCTCATCTAAATTATTATAAATTAAACACGTTGAAATAAAATCTTATTTTAACAATAATAAATTAACAATTAACTTTCTATGATCGTACAAATAAAAAGAATCAAGGCAATTAACAAAACAAAAATTTTGTGAGTCATTTTCATTTCAGTTTAGTTTTAAAAAAATAGATTTAACATAGTAATAAACATATTTTTAAATGTATCAGAAAAAAATTAAACTATTGTACACTAATATTGAAAATAAATTAATAAAATTTGAGTTTATGTTGCAATTTATTTGAATTTCGAAAGAGAATATTGTTCAGTTGAAGTAGAAATTTATAACTAAATTTATTTATTCTTAAATTTATTATCCTTCAAGCTGGGACGCGGTATTTTCAAGCAGCGGAATCAATTTGAACTTTCTTAATTTTTAAACATTATCAATCAAAAATTAATGAAACAATCATTTCTCTTTTATGATATTTGACATTTTTTAAAGAAAGGAATAGTTTTGCTTCAAAAATCGTTTATAAACTTGAAAACTTAACGATGAAAAAGTGAGATATTTCGTAGGAATTTTTTTTAAAGGACAATTGATTTTACGGTCCGCGATATCTTCAAAGTTAATAAGTTTTTTTGTTGTTTTTAAATGTGTTTTGCGAATTGGCAACATAACAAATCACTATTGAAAATCTAAATATTGCATTTTTCTTGATTTATTTGAATTTATATTTTCTTAATGTTTGACAGAATCAATTTTAGATGCACTTTTATTTCAAGTCTATGAAATGTAGGCAAACTATTAAGAAGGAAAATTTGATAAATTTTTCAATTTAAAATTCAAAATTCTAAGTACGAAAAACAATTTTTGAAAAAAGCTAAATATAAAATATTTTTTTAATTTCCTTTATTTTTAAAACATTTATTTCCAGATTTTCAAATTTTATCAAAATTGGTGAACAATAAAGCCTCACCAGTTAATTATTTGAAACTTACTAGTAATTTATTTAAAAATAGAACATTCAAACTGATAATTGACAATACACAAAAAAACGTACAAATGTTGTCGCCGATTGTTTTTGGTGTTTTTCAAAAATTTCTATCAATTTATTTCTAAAAACGTACATTCAATCACACACAAAAATGTGTATATGAACTTCTAGTGCGTGCAATATTTGCCAATTTATTCGTAAAATTATGAGTTGTTCTTTTTTCGATTTTTTTTTCCTATGAAAATTAATTATGATTAATACATAGTATACTTTCTTCTTTTTTTCATATTTTAAATTTGAATAAAACCTTTTTAATTTCAATGACTAATTAAACTATAGGATGAATTCAACTATCGGCTAAGATTGTTAATATATAAAGCATGTAGTTCGGTTCGTGGTGTATTTTCAAATAGGGCCGCTCTATTTTGACCTTCGCCCTTTTTAACCCAATGTCCATACACACGAAATGCACAGCCATCAATAACCTGGAAATTGTTTATTTATTATTTGGAATTTTATGTGTCATTAAATATTGTTTCTTAATTTTATAGAGAGCAATGATAATCAGAAGAAAAAAATTGGCAGAGAAAATTAACGAAACGGAGGGACAATTTTTTAATGGAAGGAGGATTTTTTACATCCATCGTGTGAAATGTGAAAATGCTTCCCTTGCGTCAAAATAAAAATTGACAAACAAATGTTTTTGACTCAATATTTTATACGAATTTTTCGCTTTTTCTTATTTTATAAATTTTGAAAGCCTTGTCAAAAACGCATAACTTTTAAGACAAATATCCAATTAGGGTTGAAAAATATGAATATTAATTTATTTTAAAACTAAGCGCCTCAAATACGCATTTTTTAAAACAAACTTTCTGTTTAAAGTCTAAGCTCAATGCTAAACTAAATTTTAGACGAAATTCTACGTTGACTAAAAAAATTGGGCACAAAACCAGTCCAAAAGTACTTAGCTAAAGATGTTAAAAGGACAATCTCTGATAGTCGGACAGATGGTAGTATCGGTAACTTTCTGTAGCATAGCATATATAATAAGTAGTACGGGCACTAAAGCTAAGTTGCCGCACACCTACTCTAATTTGCATCGGTACACATGTCATTCGCACACTAATTCGATCGCGGCGTGTAAAGGTGTCTAGGTACGTACAGTGGCGGGCAAAAGTGGATACATAAACAAAAATTTCTAGTGAATTTGATGTAACTTGTTTGTGCAGGCCACTTGGGGTGTAAAATGGATCGCCTCCTCGCGGTGCACCCTGGGTGACGCTAAATGATCCAAACCGAAAGAAGGAGTCAAAACAGTAGAGCTCGTCTTTTGCTGACCGACTTAAGAGGGGATAGTCACCCTCACGGACTTCAGACTACCAGGACTCATGGTGTGTCAGAACTGTAGGTTTTATACTTTGCTGATTGGCATCAAGGGGAAGTGGTTGACCCCTAGTAACCCATTGGACCATATAACGGTGATGAATCCGGAGCTTGCAGCGGCTCAATTGAAGACGTAGTGTCAAAGCTACCCTCGAAACCTTACCAGGGGTGTACTGGTACTAAGGGATCCGGGGCCCCAGGGACTTGTCCCTGCCGGTGTCGGTGAGGAGCCTGTGGAGGCTGAAACTTAGGGGTTGTGGTTGTACACCCATTAGCGGGTACTTTCATTATAATACAGTTTGGAACTTAACACATTGGTATAGGTTCCTTCTGTATGTGGTGCATTGGCGTGCTGTTGCGTTTACGACAGGGGTGCCGTTGCCCAAAAAGCGGCATTGGAATTTTGATAGGTCCAAATCCAAACCAAGGATTACGGATAAGTACCTTACCATGCTTTGAAATGAATCTGGAACCTGTATTCGGAAAAGCAGTACCCATACTTGATATGGACTATTGACTAGTACGTTTATGGGGGCGTTGGTATCTTGCTCCAATTAGTTACCCTGACGTAAAGACGTCGGTGTCTTAATAGTTAATTCTGGGGAAGACACTTAAATCTTTACTCCTATCCTGTGCAGACCACTTCAAAGTGTGAAATCGTTGCTCAGCAAGTCATTTTTTCACAATTATGGCAGTATGATTGGGATCTCTATCCTGTTGAAAAAATATTTCGTCCACTGGATAAGCGCATTCTTCAACGAAGTCGGGTAAATAATTTTGTAAGACGCTAAGATAGTCTCCCTTTTTCATTATTCCTTCGATTTTAATCAATGGACCAAGGTTCCACCACGAAAAGCAGCCGCACGCCATTAAATAACCATCACCGTGCTTCACTGTTTGTTTGACATGATGTTTTTGAATAGTCTCATGGGGTCGATGCTAGTAATACTCCTTGCGATCTGACTGGAACCGATTGATTTTGGTCTCGTCTGACCAAATAACTTTTTTCCAGTCTTCAACGGTCCTTTCTCTGTGGTTCCTATAAAATTTAAGCCGTGCTTTTACATGCTTTTCAAATAGCGCAGGTTTTTTTTGTTTTACTGCAGACATTAGTCCAATTCTCTGTAAAGCTCGTCTTACTGTGCGATCACTTATAGCTTTGTTTAATGCTTCTGCAGCTATTTTTGGTGTTCTCGCCTTCTTCGTCACCAGCAATCGTTCCACCATACGAGCATCTCCAGCAGACAACAACCTTGGCCGATCGCCAGGATTGCTAGGTGCCTTAAAATTTCTCCGCTTTCTTACCAAGCTTACTGCACGGTGACACAAGTCTTATTTCACCGCTATTTTTCGACAAGAATTTTCATTTTGACTCAACGATAATATTTCATTTTCAAGGTTACGTGAAATTTTTCTCATTTCAATTTGTATTTAAATTTCACTCACTTTGTATGGTTAACTCTTGCTTCACTGCTGCAATGCGACTAACAAAATTCTATGCTTTTTGTTAGTCACACAAAAAATATCAAAGCAAACGATAATCAACAGAATTTTGAATTTTCCTGGATTTTTTTTGGTAGGGACGGCTTTTATTTGTTCTATTAATTTAAGAATAGTATTTCAAGTATTCAGTGCAAGAAGAATTACATAATTATCTGTAGTAGAAGAAAAGTTATATTGAAGTTACTAAATATCATTATCTATGTATCCACTTTTGTCTACCACTGTATGTTCGAAAAAAGGTGACTTTTCAAATTTCGCGGGTTACGCACATTTAATTTGCGATTTTTTCTTTTATATTGGTAAACATGTCCCCAACACATTATCAGCCATTTTGCATTCTTAGTTTGCTTTTGAAAGATAAAAAGGTTAGACGTGCTTTGGTAGGCTTGGCGATTTTTTGCTATTGGAAATAATAGATCAAAGAATATGTACTAAATTTTGTGTGAAAAATAAAATTAAGTGCTCCGACGCACTTAAAATGCAGACTGTGAAATTTGGCAAGTCTACTTTGAGTAAAAAAAATGTTTAAACGTAGTACAAGGTCTCCACAAAAGGCCGAGTGGATATTAATGACGACGCTCTGGACGCTCCCGAACGTCAAAAACCGATGAGAACCTTCAACAAAATTGTTTTGGAGAATCGTCGAATCACTGTTAGTGAAGTTGCTGAGGATGTCGGTGTATCGGATGGCTGGCTCATCCCACGCAATTTCGTCGGATGTTTTGGGCATGAAACATGTGGCAGCTAAGTTTGTTACGGAATTGGTAAACTTTGACCGTAAGAACCGTCGCATGCACATCTCTCACATGTTAAATGAGGTCAACGACGATTCAGATTTGATCAAAAGGGTCATAACTGGTGACGAAACATGGGTATATGGTTATAACGTCAAAATCAAAGCCCAATCACTCTAATGAAAGCGGCCAGAAAAGTGAAGACCGAAAAAAGCATGCCAAATTCGGTCAAATGTGATGGTTTTACTCACTGTTTCTTCGATTACAATGGGGTGGTGAATCGTAAGTTCTTGCCAAAACGTTGTACGGTACCTAGATGAGGAATATTACGTTGGAGTTATGCGTTGTTTGCGTGAAGTAATACGGAAAAAACGCTTGCAATTGTGGAACAATCTCGATAATACGCCAGCTTACACGTCATTCCTTGTCCGCACTTTTTTTAGGCCAAAATCAATAGGTTTTTTAGAAAAAATCCTTAAAGAAGTTTCTGTCAACGCAAAATGACAAATGAGGAATTTCTTTGTTTTTGATAACAGGTTCAGGGTTGAGTAATTCATTACAATGATGACAATGGATAGTATTAGGGTTGTGCCAATACTTTTTTTCGCTAACAAAATGTGGTTTTTACTTCTGTGCTTTTTTTGCTTTTCAAATCGTAACAATTTCAGATGGTTTTTTCGTACTAGCTAGGCAATAAGTTTAATATACAGTCTGTTACGTAAGAGCATGGTCACTGTTACATATAGAAAAAAAATCATAGCTATCTATTTATTTCTCGATGAGATAGATGGCGTCTCAGTCCACCGTGATTTATGGAAGGGATCAGCTGTTAGTCGAATTCAGTCGTTCTTCGAATGGTTTTTCGAAATGAGTGCTGCTTACGCCTCCCTGCTAAATACATGGGGAAGTCGAAGCAGTTCGTAAGCAAGTGGGTGAATCCCTATAAAAAGGTCGGTAATGTCGACGATTTTCTTAATCGCGGGAATGCGAACAAAGTGACAAAAAATACGCAAATAAGATTCTCGCAGTGTTTTCGAAGGATCCAACTTTGACCCGACATGAAGGTGCTGTAAAATTGAAAACAAAAGGTGTCGACATATCATACGGATTGATTCGTAGGCACTTGCTTGCTAAGAAAGTGAAATATCGGAGTACTTTGGAAAAGCCAATGTTAGGTGAAAAACACGTAGAAAAACTTGTGGCATAGGCGAAGGAAAACTTGGACTGCGATTGAAGCAACGTGATCTTTTTGATGAATCTTCCTTTTGGGCATTTCCGAGCATCAAACACGCCTGAACAACCTCCACTAGTAGACTGCTCCAACAGACTATTTATCACCCCGTCAAGGTCCATGTTTGGGGGTGCTTCTCAAAAAAGGGTTTCCGAACTTTGTTCTTATGTACAGACAATTTGAATGCCGAAAAAATGAACAAAATCTTTCTAAACTCTTCGTTACCATCTGCCAAGCAATGGTTCATCTGAAAAAATGAGAGGTGGATCCTTCAAGAAGACAACGACCAAAAACATCGGAGTCGAGCGTGTAGCGAGTGGAAAGGGCAAAATGGGGTTGTCACTTGAAATTGGCCCTAAAAATGCAACTTCGCAAACGCAAGTCATGAAATTTAGATCAACTTTCTCGCCCAATTCTGAAAATTTGGAGGTCTTTTCCAAAGGAATATGCTGAAAACCTCATGAAAAGCATGCCCCGACGGTGTCAGTCCATAATTGATGCTGGAGGAGATTGAACTTGCTACTGAGGTATTTGCATTGATTATTGATGACCAATTATGCAATAAATGTGCGAATTTTTAAAAAATCTATTGTTATAATTTAACAATGACCACGCTCTTATGTAACAGACTGTATAATCTGACATTACTCTTCTACAAACTCTACTCGGTCAGTGTATTTCAAGCCAAACCAAGGCATAAACCGCAATTTAAAGTTTGAGTTTGTTTTGACTGTTTTACAGAAACAATTTGATCAGTTTATTAATAATGAAATAGCATTTAGATGATGATCATGGCATTTGCTGTGGAAAAAGCAAAAAAAAACAGGAACTATGCTTCTAAGCTAAATAAATACAAACAGGGGGTAATTTTTTAAACTTATATGCATAATTTAAACTCCAAAGTTTTAACGAAATCCTTCTTCTGATATCAATCTCTGATAAATTAATATTCAACACAATTGTTTCTACTTACTTTTCTAAGGACCTTCACACGATATGGATCTCGTATTGCTTCGCCAATACGAAGCGGTTCGGTGGTATATCGTAGTCGTCGTATACGTATCACCGCACGAACACACAATATAGCATATTGGAATTTCTTCCTTGCATTGAAACGACTTTGTTTCCGTAGCTAAACATTTGTTGTTGATTTTTTTCCGTGTGTTTTGAAGGGGAAAAAAGAGAAAATATAAAATAGAACTTAGTCTTGTTACACTTAATTATACAAAAAAAAGTTCACATTTACATAAAAAATATCATTCCAAAAATTATGAAATTGAATTTAATCAATTTGGTGATTAGTTACGAAATAAAGCTTAGATATATAAATAAAATTAGTGAAATCAAGCAGAGAATTAGTTTTAAATTTTGGTTACGAATTTTCAAAAGATTGTTTGCAAGCAGATGATAATATAGTAACAATTGTGATGACTGATTTTGTTTCGATGATTTAACGTATTATATTTTGTATATAAACTAAAGTATTTATCAAGCGGTAGATAACAAGCATACACACATAAACATGTAATATTTGATTTGAGATTTTTTTTTTGTAAAAAAAATGTTTAATACATTTTTGTTGATTTTTGTGTTTTGAATTCCTATTTTGCCAACTGATCTAAAAATAAAAATAACACATCGATAAGCGACCCTTTTCCTTACACATACATTGATTTTACTTTGAAAGCCTTTTGAAGTTGCAAAATTTACTATATGTTTATCATATTGACGATATTAAAAAAATAAACCAACTTTGCAACACCAAATCGTTGTAGTATCTATGAATCTAAAACACATAAAGCAAATCTATTCATACAATGCATGTTCAGTGGATTGATATGTACTATATGAATATCCTTAACCTATGGTTCATAGTGTCAACCACACCAAATGGTTTGCGCTTTGATGTATAACGAAACGTTCTAATTAATTTATATATACTCGTGATGTTATCTTAAATAATTTATATCACCAGCATAAAATGCCACATAAAACATTATTTTTCACTTTTTATTTACAAAACAATGAAGCTATTCCATGCCTTGATTATATAGATTTATTTATTTACTGTTTAAAACATATTTTGATTCTGTTTAATTGATATGAAAAAAATCTGTAGAATTGAATTGAAATAAAAATTGCATTCGTGAATAAAGCGCACTTTTTCTAATATACCTACTGCAGCAATATCTAATAATTTTACGTGCAATTCGTAATCATTTAAAGTAGTTATTTATGGATGTCCAGAGAAACGCATTGGAATCTTGTAATACTAAGTTTTCAAATTTCGCGCCATTTACATTGGGAGTACAAATTAGTTGGGCCCGTTTTCAAAAGGTGGCTCTGGCTGTTACAAATATTTAGTAGTAACAGCTGATATCGGTAGTTTCAGAGAAGTTAGATATCTGTCAATAATATTCAGTTCATATCGCTTCGCGTTTCATAAAATAACCTTGTTTTTCACTGTGTTCAAAATGTTCAATTTTGTGTTAACTAAGCAACATTTGGGGGTGATTTTGGTTTTTTGTTTCAATTGGAAGAAAAGTGCAGCTGAAGTGCATCGAATGCTTGTGGAAGTTTATGGTGCCTATGTTCCAACTTATAAATCATGTCGGGAATGGTTTCGACGATTCAAGAATGGAGATTTCAGCGTTGAAGAAAAGATTCGCTTTGGACAACCAAAAAAATTCGAAGACAAAGATTTGCAGGCATTACTCGATGAAGATCCGAGTAAAACGCAAGAGAAGCTCGCAGAATCATTGTGAGTGACTCAACTAGCAGTTTTTGTACGACTAAAATCCATGGGAATGATTCAAAAGCAAAGCAATTGGGTGCCTTATGAGCTGAAACCGAGAGACATTGAAAGGCGATTTTCCATTTGCGAGCAGCTGATTCAAAGGCAACAAAGAAAGAATTTTCTGCAAGGATTTGTTACTGGGGATGAAAAATGGATATTCTATGACAACCCCAAGATGAAAAAATACTACGCTATGCCCGGTCGATCGTTGCCATCGATCTCAACACCAACACCAAAACCGAATATTCATGGTTCGAAGGTCATGTTGTGTAGCTGGTTTGACCAAAAGGGTGTTGTGTACTATGAGGTGCTTCAACCTGGTGATACCAAAACGGGCGATCGGTAAAGACTGCAATTAATTCGTTTGAGCCGTCCATTACGAGAAAAACGGCCGGAATACAAGCAAAGACATGATAAAGGTTTTTTTTCTGCATGACAATGCTCGGCCTCATGTCGCAAAAGTCGTGAAAAAATATGTGGAAACGCTCAACTGGGATATTTTGCCGCACCCGTTGTATTCTCCGGACATTGCTCCTTCTGATTATTGGTTGTTCCGACGGATGCAACACGATCTGGCAGGTCATCGGTTCGCTATTTTCGCAGAAATCGAAAATTGGCTCCTAACTTGAATCACCTCAAAAGACGAGACATTTTTTCAAGATGGAGTTCGAAAACTGCCTGAGAGGTGGGAAAAAGTAGTAACTAGCGATGGGCGATACTATGATTAATCTTTTGATTCTTTTTATTTTGAAATAAATGTATTTTTGACGACAAAAAAAACAGACCGAATTATTTTGTACTTCCAATATTTCATGGGTTTTCAAATTTCACGCAGTTTTATTCTCATTTTTTCAACTTTTAAAAACAATTCGCAGGGTCTGTGAAAGATGGCGGATACATGGGCCTCGTTTCGACCAGTTTTAATATGAATGAGTCATGCACTCAGTATAAAACTGGTAACAATAACTAGGATATTGGTGTAACCTACATTCGTGATGGTACTTGCACTGTAATGGTAGCCTTAGAAGAACGGGAAGCCAAGCCCCGCGGGCAGGACAATGACATCATACCATTGCTACGACCCTGGATCAGGCTATCAAATAACACTTCGAATTTTTTTAACAAAAGTCTTTCATGAACAATTTTGAAACATGCCTTTGACAACATACCGTCACGAAATAACATTTAAAAATATTTCCACTCAGTTTAGAATGAAAACATGATCGCGAATGAATTCTGAGTATTTAATTTAATGTTTCATCTTTTAAAAATATTGGCGTCAAATATTTATGCAAGACTTTCAATGAAAAAATTCGAAATAAATAGACTACTTTACGAAACAGGCTGTAATGTACATAGTTTCTAAGAAAATTGTGAATATTCTGCAAGAGATTTTTGAATTATTTATAACTGTAATAAAGTCTTAATAAAATTAAGAACTTCATTTTTGTGACTCTCAAATTTTGTTTTAAATTTTATTACGACGCGTTTCGATCCTTAGATCATCTTCAAGTTTAATGCAATTAACAAATATTTCCTGGTTTTATTATTAAATAATTAATGGTTGAAGGAGTGGAGAATGCAAGGGAAGGATAATTTCATTCAGCAGGTTTTGCTTATTCTTCATGATCCGCCTAAACTCAAGGCATTCTCGGTAGTCCAACATTGTCCCCTTGCTTATTTTATAGAGGATATTAAAATTGGTATACTAAAATTATGACCTGTATCTAAAATCTGTTGGGCTATTCCAGAATTTGGATTTACCTCCTCATGATATCTAATTTTAAAGCTCCTACCTGTTTGTCCTACATAAGCTGCATCGCAATGATCACAGTATGCACGATACAGTTCTGAATGGGAAAGGGGATCATTTTTGCATTTGTTGTTAAAAAGTATTTTTTTAAAATTAATTCTAGCTGAATGAATGATATTGGAACGAGTTATAAAGAATGAGTACATCTGAATAAGTATTTTTCCTGTAAAAATTAAATTCTAATTTTGATTTTGGACGAGTAATGATAAGATCTGAATGGTTGTGCGGTATATTTCTTTTTCCATAGTAAATTTGATGCTATTATTGAGGCTATTTAAAAAGGATAAAAATTTATTTAAGTGACCGACATATCTATACCAGAAGTGCATATTTTTAGAATGGGGGTTAACTGAACTCAAAATAATTTTCTCTAAAAAATTCATGTATAAATCTGCTAGAAGTGAAGAAAGTGACGATCCCATTGGTAAATCGTCTTCAAACGAGAAGTATTGATCCTCATATCTAAAATAATTTTGATAGTTACAAATTTTGTACAGATTGAGTAGTTCATCTGCTTTTGCATTAGTTTTAATTTTTTCAAAGATAAGGTCTTTCACTACTAGGTCAAGTTCCTTAGTGGGAATGGAGGAAAATGAATTTCCTATGTCGAAAGAAACTAAGCTAGAATTTTCACAAAGAATAAGGAAAACCTGCTTCCATTCAACACTCCTTCCACTTTACCATTAATTATATAATAATAAAACCAGGAAATATTTGCAAATTGCATTAAACCTGAAGATGATGTAAGGATCGAAATACGTCGTAATAAAATCTAAAAAAAAAATTGGGAGTCAAAAAATCAAGTATTTAATTTTCTTAAGATTTTATTACATTATGGCTCATCAAGAGTACACAACTTTCTATAACTGATAGCAAATTCTTACTGAAATTTTTTGGTTAGTTGGGACAAATCTGAAGGGGGAACGGGGCGTTTCGTTGATGAAATATGTAAAATTACATTTGATTTAAGAGAATAAAATCTAAAATTCCCAGAAATATTCTCCAAATGAAAAAATTCAAATGAAAAAAAGGGATGAAAATCCAAAAAGTGAAGCGAATCGCAAAAAAGAATTAATTTGGGATCGTATCCATAAAAAAATTATCTTTGAAGATGTTTAGGTCGTATTTTTATATTGAACAAAAAAAATTGAATTGTATTTTGAAAGCATCCAAAATTACTTTTAGAAGATAAATTCGTGTTGAAAAAGAGAAAATTGCTTATTTATGCATTCTCACACGAATATTTCCACAAAAAGATTAATTCAATCCTTAAACATTGATTAATAATTTTTTAAAGAATTTTAACGAGAAACGGCAATTATTTACGATGATATATAAAATTCACAAAAGATCTAGAATCCTGCACTCTTGACGCCAATGGATGATTTACGGATTCTATTAATGCTTTTTCCGAAAAAGGGGAATGGTTCCTTTTCAAAAACGAGATCTACTAACTGAGAAGTGCCCGGTCAAAACTGACTATTTACATTTTGGGTCGGTTTCGTGGTCTTTTTCGATTGGTGCTTTAATACTTGAATTCTTTTCATTTTCGGAAAAATAACTAAGCAAAACTACTTAGCAATAGGTTAAAAACCAGTACAAAAATATCAATTTTGATCAAAACTTGCTATTTACAAATGAAAAATATTATCTTTTATTAAGAATAAGAAGTCCCCATCTTATGTGTCAAGAAAGTGGATTGTTTTGTTGCCGGTATTTATGCCGTTGCTATGGTATATAATGTTTACTTGGTTCCACGTTCATTAGCGTAGCTAAGAATGGTTTTTGAGGCAAAATTTGGGGAAACATTTTCTATCAAAATAGGCCATTTTCACATCAAAATAGGCTATTTACAAATTGATCCAAAACAGAAGTGTCTATATACTAGAGTTCTGATCAAAAGTGTTTATTTACAGGTTTATTTTTCATTTTTTTAAGTAAAAGGCATAGACTAAAAAAATCTGGTTCATCATGATTATCAGGCAACTACTACTGATACAACTACTGCAGAAAGATTATCCTAATTTTGAACATTTAAAAGTTATAAGTTTTTTTTCCATTTTCTGCAAAATGTGTTCTAACGTAAATAGACAGTTTTGAACAGACACTCCTCAACTGTCGAAAAATAACATCAGAGCCCACTTGGCATATGGAAAATACGCCACCCAGGCGGGAATATATAGCATATCAACAAAATTTGGACGGAAACAGCATTCTTATTTATTATATTTTCTCAAAGAAAGAAATTTTCTACGACAATATGGCTTTCAAGCTCTGCGGACTGGAATATTCAATTAAAACTGTTATATATTCTATTTAGAACAACTGACAGAAGTCTCTTTCACGTAATGTGTGATGTGTCTCACATTTCAACAGTGTTGACAGCATGTAAACCAAAAATGTGAATAGGGTGTGTTTCGAATTTTTGTTCAATTTATGTTTCACAATGAAAAATAGTGAATGTGTTTTCTGAACGCACAACAATCAGGTTTTTTTGGTATCCAAAAAGAATATAGATTGTAAAACGTATTGAAAATTAAATAAGAAGTGTCTACTAGTTCCTTCCAACAACGCAAATTGTGTTACGCATTCGCTATTGGCTTACTTCTTACAGTTTTCGTTCTACTAAGCTTTACTATGTGACTTAACAGTTACAATAAAAAATTAACGAACGATAACATTCCACACCACAAGTGATGGTTTAGAAATTATAATGTATCTAATTAAATTTCTCAGAAATACCTTATATCATATTTTTATGGGTATCCTTATACGTTTGCTACTGAATTGACAGCTAATTGATGCATATGAAGGAGAAATTTTGAAAATTTAGTTAAATTTTACTGAAGTATTAATTTGACTAAGCACCCACCCTTTATCTGTTTCGTGAGATTCCAATTGTAACGGCTAGAACATTTTATATAACTATTAGAATATAATATTTAATTTATATTCTTTGTTAAAATTGGAAGTACGTATTTTTTTAATAAAACTAATTTGTTTAGTCGATAAAAGTGCACTTTTTCACAGAACTGTTTATTTTAATTATTTTTTACTGTTAATTTTTATTATAAATCTGACATAGAACTGCTTCCCTGTTCACCACATTTATCTTAAATTTTATATTATTTTCAATTTTATTTGCATTTTAAACGAAATTGACTTTTAAAGCTCGTAGGTTTTTTTCTTCAAATTACATTATTATGTTTATTATTGTTTATTCACCTCTTGAGTTTTTTGTTCATGCCCACGTAGAATGTTAACCTGCTAAAAAAAAGTTGGAATATGTTTTTTTCAATATCAATTGTGTCGATTTTCGTTAGAAATTGACGAATATTTTCAGATAATTCGTAATTCCCGTCATTCTATGTATATGTTGCATGTGGTAAACAAATCAAAATAACATATAGAGAAAAAATAAATGAAAATATAGAGATAGCGTAGAGTAGTGTGCAGTTCAAAGATACAAATTGTTCGTTGAATTATTTCAATTCGCTGCTAAGTGTGGATTGTGTGTGAAGCCCATTTTGTGTGATTCTACGTGTAAAGTAATATCTTTATGTATTTAAATTGAATTGTATTTCTATTATTTATCCCTAAAAAACAACCAGTGCAGAACAAGAAAAAGGGAAACACATAAGAAATGTTTGCCCGAGCTGCATTTTTTAAAATCAGGCTGAACTTCATGTCAATCGCACTTTCGTGGTAGCAACGTTCAACGTCCATCTTCAGCTATAAATATATCTTTTATGAAAATCAAATGACTGTTTTATAAAAGAGTTAAGTACAATATGAATACTCTCATTCAAGGATATGAAATTAAATCGTCGAAGAAAGGATACTTAAATGATTAAATTGTTGGGAAAAATCGTTTACTTCATTCTATAGAGGAGTGAACGTTCCATACGTTCGTATTTTTTTACACACAATTATCAATGTATTGAATACCACCAAATCACCAACGTAAAACATATATAGAAAAACAAGAATTTATATAGAAGAAATAAAGTACATAGCAGATAACAAATAATGGCAGATAAATAGAAACATAATGAAAAATCGGAAAGAAGAGCCTCGTCTACAGAAAAAGTAACAGAGAAAGCATGGAAGAGTTGCTACTTGTTATATACTTCTTATGTACCGTTTTCACTTATGTATTTAATATTTTGTATGGCATAATGATAACGTAAGTTACACGCATGTAATAAATGATATGAAGAAAGGATACGAAAGCAAGGTGCATAAGAAAATAGAGATTTCCTCACGTTCTATCGAAAGACACCGGAAAATTGAACATTTTTCGATAAAATGCTGTTCATCAGTAAGATTTAAGGGTGCTTTTAGGTTACAAATTTTTAAAAATCAAATTTTTTTATTGCTTTTAGTTCTAAATAGAAGGCAAAAGGTTTTAGAGCGATATAAAAAATTTAAACTAGTTTTTAAGGGCCTAAGTCGAAACGCGGCGAAAGCGCATTTTTCAACTCTCCAGCGTATTTCATCGTTTTCGGCTCGTTGGGAAAACTCAAAAGAACCGTTAGTCATGCCTTTTGGAAGACTAACATTTTTTTTTGGATACACATATGTGGCCGGTCATGTAAGACGATCAAAACATAAATATCGATTGTTATAAGTTGAAATATGGATAAACTTTAAATGTTAATTTCCCGGGATCACGTTTTTTGAGTTGGCGGATATGATTTTAAAAAAAGTATTGGGCTGATCATACTGAATTTTCAATATGTTGTTAGTGACATGTTTGGCTATCGCGTAAACTAGGATCATGTTGATCGATAATAAATTTTTCAATATTCCAGCCGATTTTCTAACCTCAAAAATCGATTTTTTTCAAATGGCCGCCATTTTGTTAGTTTTCGACGGCAAAAAATTATCCTAGTTCACGCGATAGCCATTTCAACAAGGATCAATTTTTGGTTTGATTTTATCTCTCAGATATTCCAGTCTCGAGAAATCACGTCTGCCATCAATTTTGGCCATTTTTTGAAAAATTCGTAAAATCCAAAAAACAGTTTCAAAAATTTTGAAAATCTTTTTTTGTGTACTTATGATGTTAGTAAATATTTGTGCGAATATTTTTTTCTCTCTGCGAAAAAAAAAATCATTGAAAAAAACATGTTTTTTGAAAATAGTAACCTAAAAGTTCCCTTAAAGGAGAAAGTGCCTTTAGACACTTCAAAAATTCGATGTTTTTTAATTGTTTTAATCGATAGATATATCGCCTAAGAATATCATGTCAAAGTTTCAAAAGCTTATTCTCAAAATTGTGAAAGAGATGCATCCCGGAAGTGCCTGGCGCCGAGCCTGCATAGTTCTTGACCACAAACTTTAAACGGCCTTTTCTCGAAACCATGTTTTTTAAAATTGCGTAAGTCGTAATAAAAAAACTAGTGAATCGATTTTTATCATCTAGCATTCATTTTAAAGAGCATAAAAGCTGTTCTCTATAGACTAAAGATTTAAAAAACAAATTATTTTGGGACTATTTTTGACTGGAAGTACAACGAAATTTTTCGTCAAAATCGTAATTTTTTGTGACTATTTTGAAGGGCTAATTTTCGAATTTCGCAAATATTTTAGTCTATCTACTAAAAAAAACCTCCAAAAGGACCAAGAATAAGTTTCGCACAGTCTGCAAGATATATTAAAACGACTGCTTCGTTCGTTAACAAGTGGGTTAAGATTTTAAAAGTGTCTGGTAATGTTGGCGATAAGCCAGGTAGAGGTCCTGAGAAAGCGACCTTCCAAAGGCAAGAAAACTTCATCTGTAGCTTGTTGGAAAGGAACCCGGCAATGTGTCTACGAAATGCGAGAGAGAAACTGCTGAACAAAGGAGTTAGTGTATCAACTAGTACGATAAGGCGGAGATTGCAAGGATCTGGCATTAAAAGTAGAAGTACACTTGCGTAGCCGTTATTAACTGAAAAACATATCGAAAAGAGACTAAGTTGGGCTAAGCGAAAATTGGACCGTGATTGGAACAACTTGATTTTTACTAATGAATCTTCATTTATTTTATGTAATTACTGGAAGAGAGCCTGGACGAAAAATGGTGAAAAAATTTTTTAGCGTACAATAAAACACCCGGCAAATGTGCACCTTTATGGATGCTTCTCGGAAAGACGATTCGGGAAGCTAATCGTTTTAACGAAAACCCTGAATGCTGAATTAATGATCAAACTTTATAAGAATGGTTTGCTAAGATCTGCTGTTAGTTTTTACGAAGCCCAAAATCGCGGTTGGACTCTACAAGAGGACAACGATCCTAAACATCGGAGTCGTCTGTGTACTAGCTGGAAAGAAGAAAACGGAGTCACAACTTGGGATTGGCCGTCATAAAGACCAGACACGAACGCAATAGAAAACGTGTGGGCCCTGAAGGAGAAGCTAATAGGCAAATATATAACCACCACATGGCAGCTTACGCGGGCTCTCAAGAGGACATGGCAAGGAATACGCACAGAAATTGAGTCAGAGTTGCACAAAAGGATGTCGGTCGATAATTGATCATAACGAAAGACTCTTATCCACCATATTCAACGGTGAAAAAGTGGGTTCTGAATTGAAAAAAGGTAACACGAGCACTGATGACGCACCACGTTCATGACGCCCCGTTGAGGTCACAACTGTCGAAGTGAATTTTTTTTTCTAAAAGTTCGCAGAAATGGACCAAGTAAAGAAATTGTGGCGCAATTTTACACAAGTTTGCGATACACAATTTTTGGCAGAAGTCATGGTTTCGGAGATATGGATGTGTCCTTTTAGTTTGTTTCCTTTTGAATTTTTTTGGAGTTCAGAGGATTGGGGCTGCGACACCAGAAACTTGAATTTAAACCTCACAATAAGACATACTACACATCGCATTAAAAATCTGCCTGCATACCGAATTGTTCCGTGAGTTTCGCAATGGGAAGTTTGCCATCGGATTATTTGGCCTAAACATGCGTTTTTCACAGGTTTTTCTCTCCTTCGGGTTGCAATAACTCCTGCCAATGTGCAGTGATTAAAACAAGCAATACCACAAACGACTTGTGACAAAATTGTCTTAAAAAAGATTGAAAATGTATTTCGCGTTGAACGTGAAAATAAAGAAGTTGTGGCTCTCGAAAGGTGATCCCTCTTTTTTGGGTTTGGTTTTTGGCGTGTAACTCTTTTAATAATGACACAATGTAAAAATGATGTATGCACAAGTTACTTGAAATTTAATTTTACGCAAGTCTGTCATGTACAACTTTCTTGTGGGAGCCATGGTTTCTAAAATACAGAGGTGTCCCACTATTTTTGTTTTCAAGATAGTGCACATAGGATTGAATATACGACCCCAGAAACTTGAACTTAAGCTTACATTGCAATAAAAATCAGCCTGCCAGCCCAAAATGCGCGGTTAAACTTCCATTTAACTGTACTGATGAGCATTTGTGCATGAAGAAGTTCTGTGGTAGGTGGGTGCCGCGTTTGCTAACGCTCGATCAAAAATTGCGCCAGAAAACAGTTTTGGCCTCTAATTTGGCACTCTGCAAGCGAAGATCCAGCAAATTTTGGCGTAGATTTATGGTTCACCATTTCACTCATAAAACTAAAGAGTCAAAACAATGGATTGGACCAGGTGAACCAACCCCAAAGAGGGCAAAAACAATTTTTTCAGGCAATAAGGTTATGGTGACTGTTTTTTGGAACGTGAAAGGAATTATTTTCATTGGTTACCTTCAGGAGGGTAAAACTTTTACTGGTGAATACTATGCAGAGTTATTGCAACGTTTCAAGGACGAAAAAACGACCTCAACGACGGACAAAAGACCTCAATTAGCGAAGAAAAAAACTTGTTTCACTACGAAAACGCACTCGCCCATATGTCGGTCGTTGCGATGGCTAAAATCAATGAATTGAAGCTCGAATGGCCCCCTCATCTAGGATAGTCACTAGATTTAACTCCCAGTGACTATCATTTGTTTCCTAACCTCAAAAAATCGCTCAAAAGGTTTCAAAAAAAATGGGAACAACGACGAAGTTATCAATGCTGTGAATGCGTATTTTGAGAAGCTTGACGAATCGCACTATAAAAATGATATCACTGCATTAGAGCACCGTTATAAAAAATGTATGTTTCAATGAAAATTATGTTGAAAAATAAAATGGAAAAAATCACAATTTTTTTTTGAAAATTTAGCTTCCTTTACGGAGGTTCTAACGAAAAGTGAGCGAGAGTAGTGAGCCCAGAAAAAGCATACCGAACGAAAAACCGAACGGAAATTTGTCTTAAAATGCAAAGTGAGCACAATACATAGCACTGATGTGCAAATATAAGAATATAGCGGCTGGTTCAGTGAGCAAGGCGCCCGACTCTTGCTCTCGAGGTAGAGGGTTCGAATCCCCGCTCCGTCTGTTTTTTTTTACTTTAAGTTACTTTGTGTGAATAAAACCAATGAAATTTTTTGCTATTTTGTCATATTATATGCACCCTGGATTTTTGAATTTGTCACGTTAATTTCGGAATTTTTCCTGCATTTATCTATTTACAACTTTTTAACCTCTACATAATCATTTGCAAACCGAAGCTAAACTTCTCACCGGACACTCGCAGAAAGCCTCACACTGCTTTTTCTTCTTTATCAGGTCGGAAAGTTTTCACCCCACCCTCGTAAAACCTTTATTTTCGCTGCCATCCATTCAAACGTTGAAGAATATGCTTTCAGCAACATTGGCCGATTTCGGTCACAAATTATTAACTTATCGGTACAAAAATATCTTAATGGACATTTTTTCTTTGAAAAAATTTACATCTACATATTTTGAAAGCACTGTATCACAATCAAGATGACAAAAATAGAACGATAAAGTAGCATTCACAACAAGTTGGTGCTGTTAACTAACCTTTTATTTGTTTGTGAATATTTTTTTCACGGCTTATCTATCTATATGTTTTATTTTAATTTTTATATTAATATTCCATTTCGAATAAACGGAAAACAATAATATTCAATTAGACTTCAATAAATGTCTCAATATTTTAAATATTTAAACATCGTTTTTATGTTGATTTCAAACCATCGAAATAGGAACAAAAAAAAAAAAAAAAATCAGTCGGCAAAAACAAACTATTGATGTGACCAAATATTTTTGTAGGTTGAAGTTTAGATTTATCTGTGGAACTATAAAAAATTACAACAACAGATATACAGCATCGGGAAATTTGAATGAGTGTATAGCATAGGCGGCAAGCATACATTTCGTTTATAATATTACAGAAATATGCATTCGTTCGGAGGTATTTCTTTTCTTTTAAATGTAAATTATCATTTATCATTCCATAAAATTATGTAAACGACGGTTTTATTCATTTTAGGATATTTAGTAAGATGCGAGGAGCTTTTTAATGTGAAAAAGATAGGCGACGTGCTACCGATATTATGTATGAGCCGAGCGTCGATTTGTCTGATATGACATGCGACCATTTTTGGGTGAAAACAAACATGTTTTTGTTTTGTTAGTAACAATTTCAGGAATTTCCATTCAGACACCTGTTCGACATTCAGCTCAGCAATAATTTAATTTCAATAAAATGTTTAGGACAAGAACGACATGATGAGAGTCACAACAGTCAGGATTTAATGAATAGAATAGTTCGGGACGATAATCACAACAAAAGATAAATCCACCCAAGATATGTTAAAATGCATTCAAATATTTATATGTGTTTATAATAAAAGTGCACCCGAAAAATTGTTAATATAAATGAAAATTATGAAAGTGTATTGAATGAAAAAAAATAGAAGACAGAACAAATACAGAAGAGAAAACAAAACATTTTATCTTTGTTAAAAACCAAATGAAAACAAAACATAAAACTTATGATGCATAACGAAATATATATATATATATATATAATAATGGGAAATGAACATCCGAGCAACATAGAATAATGGTAAAACGAAACTTTCACTCGTCTTCTTTTTTTTCTAAAATTGTAACATGTTTTTGTCCAGAAACATGTGGTTACCAGTGCTATTTCTGTGATTCGACTCATTCTCCTGGATTTGGTTGATAAGCTGCGTTTCATTAGGCCAATATCTTGTTCGAATAGCTGTTTGTTTGTTTTGTGGGTTTATCAGGTGTTTATAATTTTTTTGTTTAGAAATTTAAATTGTTGAAATGTTCACATGTTTGTTTAATTGTCGTGTATAGTGTGTTGGCAGAAAAATAAAAGAAACAGGAAATCGGAAAAGAAGAATAAAAAGAGTGACAATGTAGTAAATGAAATATAAATATTTATATAAATATATTTTTTTAAATTATATTAATTTTTGATTCAGTCGGAAACAGGTTGTTCCAAAAAGCAAGACACCTTTCCAAAAAAAAACTTAATAGCATTCAACCATAAAATGCCCATCAGAAAGTATTGAATAGAAGGGGACAAAATTTTCTGCTATTATAATGTTTAAATTATTTGCAAAAATACTGTATATTCTAAATAGCCGATTAGAAAATCTATACCAAAGATAATTTACGCTTGAGTTATACAAAAGCAAACTGACCATCCAAATAAATAATTGTTTAGAAGTTTTTCTTTGGGGGGGTTGAGGAAACGAGCCTAATATAAAGAGTACTTACCAGTGTTTGGAAGAATGGATGTCGCAGAGCTTCGGTTACAGTGATTCTCTTCTCGGGATCCACAACCAAACATTTTCTAATTAGGTCCTTAGGATCCTCTAGAAAGGGGAAAAAACAAAGCATTATTTAAGCGATATTGATAATCGGGTTAGTTAAGGGGCGGTATTCTGTTAAAACAGCAAAAATAGATGTTTTTTTAATGTATATAAAATATAAGCTATTAAAGATATCGACTTGAAATTTAAAATGGGTCATACAAGATACAGGGTCATGGGGATACAGGGTCTGTTTATAACGTCATGTCACCGATTTGATTAAAAAAAAATTATTGGCCAGACCCTTCTACAACATTAAAGGTTTTCAAAATACTCTCCTCCCGCATTGATACAGCGCCTCCAGCGACATATTCAGGCATCGAAATCGTCACGGAAAGCCTCTTTCGCAATTTCTTTTAGAGCCTTGGTGCAAGCCTCTTTGACCTTCTCAACTGTCCCGAAACGGTGACCTTTCAAAGAAGTTTTCAAGCGAGAGAACAGAAAAAAGTCCGGGAGAGTCAGATCAGGACTGTAGGGTGGTTGGGGAGGTTGGGGAGTCGTTGGTACCTTTGAATCGGCCAAGAAGCTGGTCATGAGGAAAGCGAAGTGAGCTGGCGCGTTGTCATGGCGGAGTTTCCAATTGGTTGCGATGCAGGCCGGACGCGATGGATGTTTTGAGCACTTCCACGTAGAATTTGGCAACAGCTGTACCATGTGGTACAAACTCGTGGTGGATGATTCCTCTAAAATCAAAGAACACAATGAGCATCGTTTTGCCTTTAGACTTGCTCATTCTGGTCTTCTTGGGGCGACGGGATGTCAAGGTGTGCCACTTAGCACTTTGCCTATTTGTTTCCGGATCATATTCGAATATCCAAGACTCATCATCTGTGATGACATTCTTCAAAAAGTGGGGGTCGTTGTCACACAAATCCACAAGCCCCTGACACGTTTCAATTCGGCTCGATTTTTGGTTAACACTTTCGGCACCATCCTCGCGCACACTGTTCGCATTTGCAAATTGTTCGTTATGATTTCGTGAACGGTACTTTTCGCGATGTTTAATGTCTGTGCTCCTAAACGAACACTAGAACGACGATCGGAATTCAAAAGGTCTCTCACACGCGTCACATTGCCGTCAGTGGTTGACGTTAATGGCCGTCCAGCGCGCGCTTCATCGCCAACATCTTCACGACCTTCTAAAAAGGCTTTGTGCCAACGAAAAACTTGCCGTTTTGACAAAGAATCATTGCCAAAGGCTTTCTCTATCATTGGAAAAGTTTCCACTGCTGACTTTCCGAGTTTTATGCAAAACTTGACAGCAATCCTTTGCTCCAGCGAGCGCTGCATTTTGACTTGCACGGTATACAAAAATGAATTCCGCGTAAAACCGCGTTCATACTCTCCGGATGATCGGAAAATACTGAGCGACCACTTGTTGGAAAGCTGTTTTTCCGCTCTTTTGAAACACGTTACGGCTACAGTGTATACAATATACAGTGGGAAAACTCTAGGTGGGGAAATGAAATACACTGAGCTTTAAAACTTAATTTAACAGAGCATTAAGAGAAATTTAACAGAGCCCACAGCGAAACAACTATAGGAAATACAGGTGTAAAGCAGAGCAGAGCATATGCTCGTGCTTAAAGTTTTTGGTAGTTCCTCGGAGCTATTAGGCGTTGAAAATTGATAGTCCACTTTTTACTCTAAGTTCAACGTCTAGTTTATCCATAGACTATGGTTACGGCGTCAAGCCGCTTTACAATCAAGTGACATTACTTTCCAAACAGACATTGAGATTAAAAGTTCAGATACACATTATTTAAAAATAAAATAAAAAAAAATGCCAGCCGATTCGACCAAGCGCTTGAAAAGTGCCAAACAAAAAAACCGAATTACGCCTCGTAAAATTCTGAGAAAAATATCCATGTGGCCATATATTTAAAAAAAATATTAATCTTGAGTATAAACGACTGCACGAACCTAAATTTAGGGCAATAAGAAAGTTTTCTGCGAATTGGTTCACGTTTGAATAAACGTGTAACGATTTTTGACTTTTTCGACTGAAAACAATGTTCTAGAATCGTCCAAATTTTTTTTTTGTTTGGTCTTAGAACACCCGACAAAGCTAAGAATGCCAAACCCTTCCCTCCCAAGAATTAAGGGCTTGCCCAAGATTCATAAACCGGGGAACGAATTTAGGGAAGTAGTTGCTACCACAAACTCCCCCACTAAAAACATCGCTAAATGGGTATAGTGGAGGATCAAATACGATGGTGATTTAAACAATCCAAAATCTTTAAGAAACAGAAAGAATATCGTGGGAAAACTGGAAAACGTAGGAGACATTGCGCCAGATGAACGCATCGTGTCATTTGATGTGATAGCTCTGTTTCTCAGCATCCCGATCAAGGAAGGCCTGCTTTACCTGAAGGAATGACTATTAAGCAAGGATCCGACTTGTCTTGCATAGAAACGGGAGGTTAAATTACTCATGAGACTAGCCAGATTTTGCATGACCGAGAGTTACCTCACTATTCTACAAGGGAACCAGAGGAGTAGCGATGGGCAACCCCCTTTCCCCGTTCTTGAACGAACTTTTCATGCTGAGGATTAAACAAGAGCTACAAGACAAGGGGTTATTGCCAAGATTCTAGGTGAGCTATGTGGACGACATCTTTGCCATTATTCATAAAGAGGAAGCGGAAGAAACTCTAGGAAAATTGAACGAATCCCACTGAAACTTACAATTTTCAATGGAAGTTCAAAAGGAAGGAGAAAATTCGCTTTTGAACTTGAAGATCATTAGATCACAGGGAACGATTGATTTGGACATATTTAGGAAACCCATTCACACGCACAGAACGATTCCCTCTAATTCGAATCATTTTTACGCTCACAAAATGGCCCCTTTTCATTCCATGATCCATCGCCTGTATACAGTGCCGCTCAGTCCTTAACAGTTTAACAAAATTGTCGATAAAGCATAATAACAGCCAGAGAAGTACGTAGGATTTTTTTTTTTAATTGAATTTTGACAAAATGGCGTCATTTTGGAAAAAAAATTTAAAAAAACGCTTGAAAATTGTTAATAACAATTGAAATGACGACTAGACTAGACGAATACGGAATTATAGGGAAAGCAAGAGACCTTCTGCGATGTTATCTGACAAATATGTACCAAATAACTTCCATCGGAAGCCTGAAAAAATTAGCATTGGGATTCCGCAAGGATCAATCTTGGGACCAACTCTTTTCTTAATATACACGAACTCCATAAAAAGTGCTAAGCTTACTGGGAAAGTGGTCATGTACGCAGATGATACGGTGCTCATTAACTATGGGAAAACGGAACGTGACATTGAACGCAAGGTAAACACTAACCTAATCAATTACTGGCACTGGCTTTTGGTAAACAGACTATCTATGAACTATACAAAAACAAAATATATCGTTTTTAAACAAAACAAAAAAGCTGAAATCCAACCACTGATCAAAATAAATGGCACGACTCTTCAAAGGGTACAACAAATAAATTACTTGGGACTCACAATCGATGACAAAATCACATGGACGCCACACATAGCCGAACTTAGAAAAAAATAGCAGCCGTCGTAGGTCTCCTTCGCCAATTCAACTTCTTTCCGACTAGCCAAAAAGTTCAAATTATATATGCCCATATTCTGTCAAAAGTTACTTACGGTCTACTGATATGGAGTCAAACTTCAAAAAGTAACCTAATAGCCATCTCCAGATTAATAACCAAGGCTTATAAAACTATATACAGACACCCTATGCGGACCGCTACAGTCGAGGTGTATAAAATAGCTAAAGAGCTAAGTCTAAATCCCTAATACATATGGAGAGAGCGAAATTCATATGTAAACACTTACATCTAAGAGAATATAGCTCATTGAGCCTAGAGAAAATCTCGGATAAAAACATATATGTCAGAAATGCCAACGATATAGTTATCGGATATGCTAGAACGGAACGGCTAAAAGAGGACCCTGTTAATAAAGCAGCTAGCTTTTACAATACGTTACCGAGCTATATAAAGGACATAACAAACTCTAACTTATTTTAAATGACACTCAAAAAACATCTCATACGTGAACAAAACTTGAAATGAATACATCAGCTCCGCGATTTCTCAAAGCTCATAATGAAGCTCCACAGGAATTAGAAAAATATCACAAATGTTAATATAAACGAAAATAAATGACTTTATATCGAAAATTAGGCACTGTCCCTTATACCGATCTTTATCGTCTGGGAATTGCCAAGCATTTTTTTAAAATATGGATGGATAAATAAATAGTTCTATTGTCTTGGATACATTGCCTAGAAGAACACGGAGGTGGGTTTAGTCGGTAGAAATCCATCATATCGTGAGGCTGGAGCCGATCGGTATCTTTTGAAAATTCCCACCTTCCAACGACGAAAAAAAAGTGCGACATTAAAAAAATAACCTACGTACTTCCTAGCAGACACTAGTTTTGAACATACTGTAAAAATTTCAAGTAAATCGAACAAAAATTGTTTGAGAAAGGAGTCCGGCCAGTTTGAAAAACGTTGTTCCGAGATAAACGCGTTTAAAGTTTAAGTTATTAAAAAATCATTAATAAATTTGATATAGAGGTATATTAAATTTATTAATGATTTTGCAAATTACTGCAAAATACGTACTTCTGCGTTCTCTGCTAACGTTCAACTAACAGAGCACGTGTACAGTTTTGAAAGCTTTATATTTAAAATTGTTCTAAATTTTAAAACCAACAGCGCGCGGGGATACGCGCGAATTGCGCTCCGAAAGAGCAGTGAGAGGCGCCGCGCTAATTTTAAATTAGCAAACACAGAGATTTTTCCACTATATGAAACTTTGCTACATGATTTCTATGATGATAAGGTATACTTTAGAGTAACAATTTTTTTTGATTTTTTGAAAATCCTACAGAGGGGGAAAACTTAAGCAAGGGAGGGTATATTGGGTAAATTAATTATTTATGAACTTACAAACAATAAAGTAAAAAATTGTAAACTTTTCCGTTTTTGCATTTGTCCGGATTGTGGCACCGCATCCTGTATTTGCCACAAGAGAAAGAATATTAGGAAACTATTCAGAATGTTTAGTAGCGGACTTAATCGATTGGAGGACTTAATATACCAATTGTTCCTCAAAAATCGAGAGGATTAACTATAGATTTAAATCAGTTTGTTCAAATATAATCCTCTTCGAAACTACTGTCCTCACAAAACAAATAATATGCAGCCGAAATGAAAAATGGACTTTGAAAGATATTTTTACTCGAAATGATATCTATTAATGCAGGTTCATAGACCTGATAACGCATTAAATTTTCATTGGATTCCACAAAAATAGCGAATCAATACGAATATTACGTTGCTTTTACCGTCAGCTGTGATGCAAAGTTGAAAATAAATCGTGAAACGTTTAATTGAGTTTTATTGTCTCTCCGGTTTTTATTTTTTAATGCAATCTGCGATTTTTTTGGACGCCTTCATTCGACCCTCAAATCATTTACTCACTCGTCGCTTCGAAAGAATTTAAATGTAGCTGAATAATATTTATAAATTTCTTTCTGATTTCCTCGGGAGACATCATCTCTGGTGCACGTGATATTAAATGATGATGAATATCGGAAGACATGAGACGCAACTTTTAGAACAAATCTGGGCAGTTTATCCAACTTAAAAATACACGTTTAAATTGTCGATTTTGGTTTGTGGCGTTTCCTTTTGAAAAAAATCTTCTAAAATTTAAAAAGAATGATGATTGGTTTGAAAGAAAGAAGGGATATCTAAAAGACAGTATTGGATATTGTTAAATTGAGAAATTTTACCTGCATGATCTGATTATAGTTGCCTAGAATAATAATTTGTTGCTTTTGGATGGATTTTCATATCTAAACGAACTGATGGATGTGCAAAGGACATGCTAAAGTATAATAAATTTTTCACTTTCTACAGTAATTGTTATTAACTTCCCAGTATATGGGAAGTTCTTGTAATCGCCTCGAAAATCGAAATTGAAATTTTCAACTTTTCTTTACGTTTTGAGGTCTATAGAGTAATATAAAGTGTTTTTAGAAAGAAGTATGTATGTGTGTGTGTGTATGTACGTACGTACGTACGTACGTGCGTTCGCGGGCAGTTTTTCTACGAGCATAACTCACGTAAACAAAGTCGTATCGACTTCGTTGAGGTGTCAATAGAAGCGTCTTTGCAATTTTAAGAGCTGATTAGTTTTTGGGACACTTCGGTCGGGGGGGTTTGCTGTTTTCACCCCTTGAAGGTCAACCATGTTATGCACTATATCTCACGAACCAAACATGCGATTTTCATCGTTAAGGTGTCAATCGACGCGTATTCCTATTTATATGATTCTATCAAATTTTTAAAAAAATCGTTGGATCCGTTTTTTAATTTTTTTAAAAAAAGTGCAAAAAATTAGGGTTTTTTTCAAAAACACAAAATTTTTAACCTGATTTTAAAACCTAAGTAATCAATGTTTATATTATTTATATACTTTAAATAGTTCTTGTGAAAATATCAGCAAATTTATTTTTCATGTTTACAAAAAAAATTAAATAAAAAATAAAAAATCATTAAACGTTCAAGGTCATTTACGTCATTCACTATATCTCGAAAACCAAATTTAATCTTTCCATCATTAAGGTGTCAATCGACGCGTATCAACATTTTTATGATGTTTTTATATATTAAAAAAAATGTTAAAGCGTTTTTTACGATTTATTATTTTTTTTTTAGAAAAGTAGTGTTTTTTTCATAAACAATTCCATTTTTAACCTGATTTGCACATCATAATAATAAATGTTTGTAAAATATATAAAATTTTATCAATTTTTGTAAAGAAACCAACAAACACTTTTCTCATGATTACAAAAAAAAATTGAATTAAAAATAAAAAATCATTCAAAGTCACCATGTAAAAAGCGTTCATTCGAATCATAACACCTTAAATCTCTTATTCTAAAGACATTGTTGTAAAGTCAATCAAAGCTTATTAATATTTGCAAAATTTGAGCAGATTTCCAATAGTCTTCACAGCTCCATGTTTTAACTTTAATGAAAAAACTGCTTTGTAACCTGTCCCCCCTCCGATTGATCCGCGTGAATAATCAATCAAACCAATGCACCAAAATCCTTACGTAATCAATTGACGCTCGCGTAGATGTTACGATTAATATTAAACCATTCCAATAATTTTTATGAGAGGTACATTTTTATTATTTGAAGTAGTATTATTTCCATAACTTTTATTGTGTTTAATATTTTTAATATCTATGTAGATATTACTGGGAAGTTGACCGTGTGGACCTCATGGGTCGCACCTCACGGCTTGTTTTTTTTTGCTTTCGACACCAACAGACAGCAAGCACTTTAGGCAGCAGAAAATAATTTTAAATACCATCTGGAATTTGAATTGGAACTAAATGAAATATTAAATTGCGCTCCAAAATTAAAAACGTAGTATTGAATAAGCGTCACAATCACAAATGACTCTTTTGCATTCTTTTTATAAAAAAAAACTATCTCTTGTCTAAAAAATGACCCATTTATCGCCAACCATGCAATGTATAAAATTAATAGCATCAAAAATCTTATCAACATAAAAATATTTCGTATTTATATATACAAATAACAATCATACATTGAACTCAATAATCATGGAGTCAAAAATAGACAAACTGCTAGCATTTTTGACGCCATTAAAACAACAACACGGTGGTGATGAGAAATGATGATTTTGTGCAGAATTTGGAAGTGTTAATAAATTGAAAACATCAAAGAATGTTATAAGATATTTTTTCTTCACAATTTTTAAAGACATTTTAATAGTTGGTGTTTCCTTGATAATGATTTCAATCAACAGTAGACTTGAACAATGTGTGTGGTTTCCAAGACACGTGTCAGCTACATTATAGGCTTCCTTCCACAATTCCGCATCGTAAATATTGTGGGGGTGGCCATGGACGCATGGCAATCAGCACAAGAAGAGTGAGAGAATATATATTTATATAATAAACCTTGCACATAATACCGCAGATAATGCGGAAGTTTTCGGGATACAAACATACAACAAAGAGTAAAATGTTATCCCATTGGTTTTTTGTTTCGTCAAAACAATTGTGGACTTTCAGAGGTCAATGCAATTTGTGTTTTTCAAAAACCAATAAATTGGAATCATGGTAAGGTCATATGTTGTTTGAACAAATTATTTATTGCTTCGTTGGTTCGATAATTACGATTGGTTTTCGATTTGTTTCAATAATGAGTGCATTTAGCGATAAGAGATTTTTGAAATAATTGTTTCATTAGTCTACATTTTCAGAAAAATTGTAGACTAAAAGGAGTACAAAGGTTTAATAATGATGGAATGCAGTAAGATAACGAAATATATTTTAAATTGAAATATAATGAAGATGATGAAGATACCCGGAAAGCTGTTATTTAATAGACAATAAGCAAGCTATCGAAATGAAGAGGTGAAAAATTAGCCTGAATGAAACACTACCAGTGACAGAGTCAAATACTAATGTTCGATTAGTAAAGATATCATGGGAACCTGAATGAAGTTTTATGACCTGAGCTGAACAATTCGGCAGTAATATGATCAATCTTGAATTAGCTATCAAAAACAAGGATGGATCAGAACAAACGAACAATTTATAGCGAATGAAAAGAGCTAAACTTCATGGATACGCCCAATAAAACAATTAATCTTTGTACCCATTGTTCGCCAATACTTATAAAACAATTCTGTGCAGTTGCAAATACAGAATGAAACATAAAACTGTTGATTTTAATAAAAATTCAAAGCATGTCCTTCACCAAAAACTGATGAAGAAGAAAACATGGAGCTGCTGAAAGGTATAGACTTGATTAAATTCCAGTTGAAATCATCAAACTAGCCAACTTAGAAAGTTGTCAAGAAGTAGTAGGGAAATTGGCAACTTAGGTTTTCCAAGCATAATTGAGGAGGTCCATAACAGAACGCAATTTTACGATTTTTTGACGGTAAAATTTTTCAGATGCTTTTTTAAAAAATGGGTTTCTGCGTTGCTGGCAAAATTTTTGGATGACTCTTATTTTTTTTACAATCAAAATTTTCCAGATGAAATTTTGTAAAAAAAAATATTGTGTGAATTGTTTCGTATCTGAGCAGTTTTTTGTAAACAATTTTTATTGAATTTCTGACTTTTTTCCGCATAAATTTATTTATTTTACAGATATTTTTTTTCTGTACCATAGAATAAATATAAAAAAATATTTCAAAATCAATTGAATCTATTCTCAGTTTTTATTAATTACCTTTAAGCATAATACAATTTTATATATAGTTGTGGAAAATGGACAAAGGCCTCAGAATATGTGATTAATATTTTTGAGCGCTACTTTGTACGGCACATCCTGAACCGCTTGAGATCGTGGTGGACGAACCACATTGGCTTTGTTGCAATCATGAGATGTACCGAAAAAAATTACCAAGATTTTGATGAGCCAGCGATATGAATCCTAGCGAACAACAATTATCAGACCATGTGGAGCGCATGGATGATAGCAAAATTGCTAGGCGCATCATGAAAAACGAGCAACCAGCAGCCGCCCATCAGAGAAACCACACTCACGCTCGGAGGACACAAATAGCAATTCGCTAATAACATTTGCAAGTCAGACCGAAACAATTAGAAGCAATGTTTTTTAGGTTAAACTAGATTTGGGCTGTTGCACTATTGATGATGTATATAATTTTATAAAAAATTTCGTAAACACTTTGTTTAGTATTTTTTCCAGCGATTTTTTAAAGGAATAATTAATAAACAAAACTCATCATTTTGGTGAAATTTTTAGTTAAACTCAGACAAGTTTGGTTGATTTTCCTTTGAATTTTGTTGTTAGTAAGTTCACAGCTCTTTTGGAAATAATATTTGAATTTTATTTGAACTAATTGAAGAAAATTGCGCAAAAGGATTTGTTTCATTTCTTTGTGAAAAAAAAATTCCGAAGATTTTTTCAATGCATTTTCGTAAATTATTTCAAAACCTTTGCTTAAATGTTTATGATTTATAGCAACTTTAAATATTGCCTCAACCGACTTTAAATGTTCCACGTAGAATTTTCATAATATTTTATGATTGTAGTCCGTCCAAAACTCTCGATAATTTTTTTATTGCCATTATTATTATTATGTCCTTGTTCCTTGAATTTATAGCGACACATATTTGTTCCAGTTTTGAATCGTAAAAAGTTTTCTGTCTAATTATATCGAATTTTTACGTAACATTTGTTAACAGATTCATTCCAGACCCATTTTCATGGGATTGTATTTAAGTATGGCCTTAAATAGGCTTGATGCAAAGGATCAGGATATCCACTCAGCCATTTTTGATAGTTCGTGAAACTAAGAAGACGAAAGTTGAAGTCAACGCGGCTTTCGTCTAATGGAACGAGGCAACGAAAGTTTGATATCACGTAGATCGCGGTGATTACGAATTCGGTGGCTGCTGGCAGGCCATCTCAGTTCAACGGTTTCCCGGTCGTGGTTCGCTGCTTATTTGTCTTCGTACAAACCTCTAAATGTGAGATTTAGTGAGTATAATTGGCTGAATTACGAAATACATAAAAAAGTCCAAAAATCAATCCATTCATTATCTAATGCTGCACTTTTTACTTTACACGAGATCATAATCTCGCGCGTATACAAAGTTTGAAGATTGCGATCAAGACAATCTCGATGGCACAAAATTACACTGTTTGACGAAACGAGGACTGAATTCCAAAAAAGAAAAACGGTATATACTACAGTATGGCAGACGTCTGCAGAGTTCAACGAGCATAAATTGTGTTGCTTGAGTCCTCTCTACTACGGCCTAACGCGTAACGATTAGGCTTTTCAAGTGAGAATTAGATAAAGTTAGACCCCTAATATTTATGTTAAGCTTGGATAGTAAATATGAATAGTTATTAAGACGCATCCAGAGATTCTGGTGTTTAACTAAAGAACAAAAAAAATATCTAAAATATCGACTAAATTGCATAAAGGCAACTGACCCGTGTTTTAGATGCATGCAGACGAAAAGGCGTTCCGAAATCAGCATTTCACTTCAAATGTACTGAAGCAATTGCCAATAATCAGAATAATAAAACAAAACATTTAATTGTAGTGAACCAAGGAATTTTCTCTGATCACAACGCCTCTTAGTCATCCAGTTTATTTTCTAAACAAGAAATATTTTCATGTTATTGACCACTAAAATTTCCAAGGATAAAACAATCCTAAACTTCACCACAACACACTCCTCAAAAAATACTATCGACCTTCAACCATAAAAATTGGATTTTCATTAAAGATAATCTGCAAAACGACGCTACAAAATTTATGACAATTCATCTTGATATCAAATGCGTTTGGACATGATCCAATTCATGATGACATCAGCAATTCCATTACTCACTACGCGGATAGCTCAGATCTACGTTTCCATTCAAGCAAGACAGACAATCAAAACGATTTCCCACGACTTTTATTTACAGAAAACGCGTGTGCATATTTTTCTCATACAGTCAAGAGGACCGGTCAAAGTTTTCATATGACAAAGGACCATGTGGAAGATCTACAATTTCAAGGAAGTATTGTTGTTTGACCTCGACAAGAGCCATGTGTTTTGTACGAATTAGATGAATTGGGGAAAGTGTATGGAGGTGATTTCTTGACCTGTCTGTTCTGATATCTAATTTTATCATGCAAAATATTTATAATGAATGGATTGTGAGGCTGATGACTTCAGACAGTTTTATTTGATGTGTTTGCTATAAAATTGGCCGTGGCAAGTGTTTGTGAGAAGGTCAACTTTAATGTATCACATAAAAGTTTCAACAAATGCTTTCCTGTTTTCGGATTTACAGCAAAAAAAAATACTTTGAAGACATTTAGATATGAATTAATCTTGCCAATCGTTTAAAATATTTTGAATAGTTTTTCCAGCCTCTGCTGATAGCTGTTAAAGATCGAACAATTGTAATTTCGTCAATAAATTCATAAATATTTAGGAATTGTTGATTGCATCCGAATTTTTAGCTTTAACCTATTTTAGAATAGAATTGAATCGATCACTTACCTGAAATATCAGCCCATTCAGGCGATGTAAAACTATATTTTCCTTCCATAATATTTCTTAACATTACCATTTGTTTGCGATGCCAGAATGGTGGACAGCCAACCAATAATGTAAACATAATAACACCACAGGCCCACCTATAAAGTAATGAAAGAAAAGCAATTAAATTTGAATCATTTTCACTTGCACTGATCACGACTTACACGTCCACTTCTTTTGAATATCCTGGCGAACCTTCAAACATGTTACATTTTAATGTTTCAGGTGCTAAGTATCCAGGCGTGCCACAGAGATCTAAAAAAAAAGTAACAACAATTAAATGAAATTATAATAGAACGAAATTCGTTAATTTTAATTGAATTCCATCGAAAACATACCATATAGCTTCTGCCCTTCGTTTAAATGTCGTGCAAAACCGAAATCTGTTATCTTAACATGATGATTCGAATCTAATAGGATATTTTCAGGTTTTAAATCTCTATGAACTATATTTTTTGAATGAATATATTCCACGCCTTCGAATACTTGTCTGAATGTGTTCAAAAACAAAATACATAATTACTAAGCATAAATTCGTGTTGGGTGAATTTCAAATCTTACCTCATAATAGTTCTGGTTTTCTTTTCTGATAACGTTACGACCGATGTCAAATAATCAAAGAGCTCGCCTTTCGGACATAGTTCGAATACAAGAAATACAAAAGCATCCGATTCGAATACATCTTGCAATTCAACTGAAATACAAGAGAAAAATATTCATAAATAATTCGTTGAAAATTAGAATTTATGCACAATTGTGAAGTGATTGTCTGAAGGTTTGATTAGAAAGTCGTTCGAAAAATTATTGTATAAATAGAAGACGTTAATAGGCACAACTTAGTATATTGTGTGATAATTTTTAGAGAATATAAATAAGTATAAATATATGAACGTAATCATGATCGGACGTCAGATTTCATGATGATGATGATGATGATGACCTTCTGTTCTAATTTTCAAAAGTCTTAAAAATACGCAAGTTATGTTTATGAGTTGATAAGAAATCAATGGAGGCAGAAATTAAATAGGAAAGTAGTATTAGAGGCAGAAGAGTTTTGCTGGATTGTTTTTTTCTGTTTATCTGCATCACTGGAACGAACTCATTGCATGCAAACCTAGAAAATCTTTTAAGATACTTTGGAGTCAAAAACAACAACATTGTAATAAGTCCGAATCGTTCTACTGTTTTATAGCCATAAACAAATGATTGGACTACTATTGGTAATAGAATGCATCAAAATAAGCTGTAGTTACATTAAAATACAAAATTTGAAACAACCAACAACACATTTAATGCTTCGTAAGGCCAAGGAAATGTAGAAATGCTTCTTACATGTTCCAAAAATTACTGATGGTAGCTGAAAAAGTGCAGACACTGCTTGAAAAAGGCTCGATTTGAGTTGGTGCGCCATTGATGATGATGACGGTTACAAAACTACATCATGAGGAATAAATTTAAACTGGGAGTCTCGGAAATCGACAAACTTATAAAAAGCAAATTTTTGGTTTACTATTTAACGATATCTCAGTTAAATATTAAATAATCAATATTATTAAATAATGTTTAATTTATTAAATAAAAACTCTAGTAAATAACATCAAGAAGTTGCGTATGCTAATATTAAAATCAGGAAGCGGCACAACATAAGCGATTTTAGGAAAACCTTATCGACAATTTATTCTTACAGGATCAATTAAAATATGAACTTACTTATATACGGGTGTCCCATTACTTGTCTTAATATATAAATTTCTTGTCTAGTTGAATCTAGCATTTGTTGAGGGCTATTTTCTGTCGCGTCAGCTCCTAAATCAATGATTTTTGCAGCAAACTCTTTGCCAGTCTCTTTCTCTATACATCGTCGTACGGTTGAACTGATGCCTCTGTAATATGAATGGAAATAAATTTATTAATAAATGGAAATAAAAATATTAATAAATGGAAATAAAAATGCGATAAAATTTTCAAATCTTACTTTTGTTAACAACAGTTACGAATTAATTGGAGATATACTAAAAAAATATGAGAAAATTGTTTGAACGCTTATTAGAGTGACATATTTAATTAATTTTACTTTATTTTAACATGCGATGTGTTTTTTTTTTATTTTCAAAAAAAATATGATTCAGCAATCTAAAAAAACTCGACTGCTGTAATAATTCCACATTTTCTTTAAATTCGGACTTTTAAATGTAATAAACACTAAATTTTGAGGTACTCAACAGAATTTACCACTATATAATGAGATTTTAAAAATAGATAACAGTATTTTGACAGTCATGCGCGGCCATATTTGATTTTGAATGTGTCACGTCAGTTTGACATTTTAACGCTGTAATGTCATGTCAGGTCAGACGATTCCATCGAATTTATTTGCTCGACGCTTAGAAATAATGAATGAATATTTTAGGTATGGATAATCTGTTATGCAAACTAGAGGTGGCAAAAACATATCTTTGTTGTGAATGGATCATTTGAATCTGGCTCAGTAAAAAGATCCAGATCAGTGATATGTATCATTTGGATCATTTGGATCATCTAGATCATTTGGATCATCTAGATCATTTGGATCACTGAGTCAGTAGAGATATGGTACGCTGTACACTCTACAGAGTTACCATACAATTAGGTAAATCTGTAGATGTTGTTTACTTGATTTTTGAGTTCATAAAACTCCATTCGGAATACTTACGATCGTAGCTTTCCGAATCTTTAAGCCCATATTTGACTGAAAAAACCTTAATAAAGTTACATTTTTATATGAAAAATATATTTATATATAATTTCCACACAAAATATATAAAAGCACAATGACAAAAATCTGTACTTTCAACTACGATCATATTGTATAATTTCACATGTTAAATTACTACAACCGAAACTTTAAATTGCATCTTAATATATGCATCTACTTGTAAACTACTGCTGGCAGCCCTGCAAATTATTTACAAACATATCATCTCATGTGCAAATTCATCGTTATGCCCATCCAAATGCGAGCTGCACCGTCTCTTCGCGTGGAAAGTGTATTTCTCTACGGGAGGAACTTGTGAGAGATTACTGAATGGAAGATGGAACATGATCGCGTTTGTGTCATGAGATATGAAAGATCCATGAGATATGAAAGATCCATGATATATGAAAGATCCATGAGATATGAAAGATCCATGAGACATGAAAGATCCATGAGATATGAAAGATCCATGAGACATGAAAGATCCATGAGATATGAAAGATCCACTGATCCAAATAAACCGATTTCACTGATTCGACTCATTTGGATCTCTAAGATGATTCGGATCACTGAATCATATCCGCGATGAGCTACAAATGCCTAATCCATACCGAGTATGGGTATTGCTTTTCCGAGTTTGAGTACCAGATTTATCCAGTGGGCTCCTTCATATCCCTGGTAAAGATCGGACCTATCTAACATCCTTGTTGCTGTTTGGGTCGCAGCATCCCTGTTGATTTACGCAACAGCACGCCATATGCACCACAATACAGAAGGATTGCCGAATAGCTACCGGTTCCAAACTGTATTCGAAATGAAAGGACCCGCTGTGGTATAACCACAGCCACCATGTTGCAGCCAATCACCGATGCCGACAGGGACAAGTCCCTGGGGCCCCGGCTTCCTTGATACCAGTATATCTATAGTACGATTTCGTGGGTGTGCAACCACAACCTCTTCTATTGAGTCCCATTGCAAATTTTTTGGGGGTTTTCATCATTTACATATAACCAGTGGAATATATGATATATGTACCCTGTTTTTCAGCATACTTTTAAGTCAAAGAAAATTTATTTATCGTGTTTACTAAATTTGAGTTGGAATCCATTTGAGATCTCGGCAAAAAGGATGATGACGCCGATGAAGTGGGGCAAAAGTCGAATAAAAAAGAGAGAGCGCGAAATTTACACCACGTTTTGATTACTAAATTATTCTTATCATCGCCAAACAGTTTTGTTTCTAATCATTTTCTTAATTCATGTTTTTGGATAAAAATCAATCAAGTGTTCAGATTTAAAAATATACAATAAATCAATTTGCGTACAAAAATTAAGCCTGTCTACGATGTGAATCTGATTTATTTTCAGCAAGGATATTGGTTGTATATGCAGCCCTTTTTTGATAAGTTCACTTAGGCCTTGGAAGGATCCCTGCAATACCGCAAGGGATTGGGGACGGCACTAGGAACTAGTAGCTCTGAACTACTGAGAACCTTTTGGATTTTCTAATGCAGCCAGCTATGCGTCTGAGATTTATGTTAGCCGTCGTGAAGCTTTCCAGAAAGAGAGACCGCAGAGTCTTCAACCTTCTTTCTGAGAATACTGTGCATTCACACATGAAATGCTAAACCGTTTCTTCCTCTTCTTTCGACCTACAACTACGACAGAAGTCGAAGTAGAGAACACCCTGCCGTTTTGCTTGTTTTCCAATATACGAGAAATGTTCAAAAAAGATAACTCTTCAAATTTCGCGTGCTACTCACATTCGATTTTCGATTTTTTTTTTTGTTATGTTGGTACACGTATCCCCCACATATGTTGGCACTATCCGCCATTTTGCATTCTTAGTTTGCTTTTGAAAGATAAAAAGGTTAGAAGTGATTTCGTATGCTTGGCGGTTGTTTTCAAATGGGAAAAAATGGATCAAAGAGTCTGTATTAAATTATGTGTGAAAATAAAATAAAGTGCTCCGACGCACTTAAAATGATGACTGTGGCATTAGTTTATAAGTGGTACAAGCTCTCCATAGAAGGCCGAGAAGATATTAATGACGATGTCTGCCCTGGACGACCCCGAACGTCAAAAACCGATGAAAATCTTGAATCAGTGAAGAAAATTGTTTTGGAGAATCGTCGAATCACTATTAGAGAAGTTGCTGAGGATATCGGTATATCAGTTGGTCGTCATGTCTCAGCCACCGTATTCACCGGATTTGGATCCTTGCGACTTTTGACTGTTTCCAAAACCAAAAAGAGCTATAAAAGGACGACGTTTTGTCACGATTGAGGAGATAAGGACTGCATCTCTGGAAAAGCTCAAGACCATACCAAAAAACGAATATCGGAAATTTTTCGAGGATTGGAAAAAGCGCTGGCACAAGTGTCATTATATCTGAAGGGGATTATTTTAAAGGCTCTTTTTGCACCCTGTATGTAATACTGCTTGAAACTAAGCCTCAAAAAAGCTAGAGGATGGCCGACCTTAGTGATCATTGTGCACTCCTGGAGCCCAGTGCCACCTCTCGTTAAGACATCTGTTTCGCAATTTCCAGTAATGTCACCATGTCCAAGTCTCCAGTAAGTGTTACCTTTTCACAAGTTTACATTTAAGTCTTTGCATTTATTACTCATTATTAATTGAACATACAAACTTTGACGACATTCTAAATATTTAACAATAGCCACTATCAAGAATAGTGCAATATTCAAACAAAAGATATCAACAAAATGATTTATAATTTAGATCGAGGGAAACAAAGTAGTGTCGCCATTTTCAATGACATTGAAGACAAAGAAATTTTCAACGAGCAATGTCAAGTGTAAAACAATGAGATTTAAGATATTTAATTTAACGTTTGTTTTTCATACACTTAAACTATTTGAGTAAAGATGAGATGAAAATTTGTCTGGTTACATTCGCATCAAGTTGTTTTGAATATCATCAGGGAATTTTTGAATGGAAAATAATTACGTAAAATTGCAAGTGGTTTTCAGTCATCTGGATACATAAAATTGCTAAAAGAGTATATATTTTCACTTAATTAAGAAAATGTTTCAATGATTCAATTTTTGCATCTTTTCTAGTTTTATTAATTAAGTACGCAACGATCTTGAACAAAGCGATGTGCATTGACAATTGATTTGACGTTTTGACAGCCAATTTCAAATGTCGAATGTTTCCTAAGAATTGTATATGGAACAGAAAACTAGAGGAATGGTGATATCCATGTATATGTGAGTGATATCAATATGGTGCCGGGGCAAGATGTCAAACAGGGAAAGACGTCAAATGACATGTCACTTGAAAGCGTAAACAAGACTCGTGCTTATCAAAATTTTGTGTTTTAGGGTCAATTTCAAGGTTAATTCGAAGTGCTGCTGGCAAAAAAGTAGCGATAACGTTATATCGTAGGATAATCAATTTCAAAATAAACAATAAAGACAGTAAAACTTGCGAATTACTGAAATGAAGTGCGTGGTTGCAGACTGTGAAAATGCATCACATTTTCAACGCGGATCAGTATCATTTCACTCATAAATGCATTAATTTATACATTAATTAAAGATTAAGTGGCATTGAAGGTAGTGTTCATTAAAAAATTTGTAATTTTCATGTTAATGAAAATAACAAGTAGAATCATTGACATTTCTCCCAATCGGATCCGTCACAACTCAGTGGCGTATCAGGAAAGTGTGTCTCAATTTATTTAGTGAATCTGTATTAATGAATTTTGTAAATGGCATGATAACGTAGTTATTATTTTAAGGTTTCCTGTGAATGGGAGCTTGCGACAGCAATGGCTAAAAGCAATTGCATTGTATGATGCGTAGACAAAAAAAATCGGTGGTATGCTCGAACCACTTTAAGAGTGTCGATGTTATAAAAGTTGGGGGGGAAATTTCTAACGTCGACAGCAATCCCAAGCCTAAATTTGGCTTCACAAGTTAAAGTAAGTTGATAAGGATCAAGAATATCTTCTACATTATTTCTTGCAGATATACTGAACTTCTAATACTTTGAAAAATACATTGAAAATGCGCGTTGCTGCTAATTTACAGCATTCTTCTTTGTTTGCGGTAATCATTGATGCTTTACTAACTCCTTACCAAAGTAAGTAAGTAAGTTGAAGTTGGTACGGAACGCCTTAGCTGATATGGGTGTGATTTTGGATGATGGTGGCCGTTCAATTAAGTGGAAGTATTTTAAGACATTATAAAAGATTCAAGAAAAAGAAGGATTGCGAAAAGTTCATATATATTTTCATAACCAAAAGTGAAAGTTCGCTTAGCAGTGCAGACTTTGAGTAGGTCCGTGGATGATGCACTATATTTCTGCCGTGATGTTTTCCATATACACGAATTCAAAGGAAGCGAAGGAACTTCTGAATTTGTAATATCCTTCCAGTTACCACTATTTTTCAAATTTAATTTTTTGAAAGAATTTATATGAAAAAAATTTGCTTTTGTTTTTACCGAATCTGTATTACTATGAATAGAGCTTTATAAAAAATCTCTTTTGTTTAAATTATTTCCTTACACTATTAATCACCTCATAAAGAATAAATATCTAAGTGTCCGAATTTTACTTTGATCCACTGTATAGAACTGGAAAAAAATTATTTTTGAAATAACTTAATTTTTTTAGCCCAGTCTCAATTAATATAAATTCAATTCAATTTGAAAACAAACTCCTAGAATTCTATGACAAAACATCGGTCAACAACCTCCATTTTGTAAACAAATTTTCCCTTTATCGTTTCTGATTAGAGAAGATAAGATGTGAAAACATCAGCATTTTTTGTTGTTTAATTTAATTTTTCCAGCAAATCAAATTTCCATTAATGAATCAAATCTGTTTTCATGCATTGACATTGCACGTGACATTGTTTCTGAATAATTTGCTGGATAAGAGATTTTTTTTGATCTTAGAATAAATGACCGCGAAAAATAAGACAGGGTCAATATTTTCTGATTTTAAATGAAAAATGAGAGGTGGTGAGTTTTGATGATTGGAAGAATTGGAGTTTTTGTGAGTGATCTTTTTGAAATTGTGAGATTTTTTCATGACAACAATTGGCAATAGCTATTCTGTAGTGTATAATGGCAGGCATAGTAAAATTCTGACGAAATATATGTACGTTCATTCTCTTCAAAATAGAATCTTCTTCAATCCTAACAATGCCACTAACCCCCATTTACAGCAACACCCCCTGCACCTTAGTTGCAAATCTCAAGTGCCATGAATAGCGAATGCAGCAACTTTTCTAGTCCAAACAAATCACATAAGTATGTGCTAACGCCTCAATCACACTTTCTTAGCGATAAGCGAAAACTTTACGGACTATCTTAATCTTCATTCTGATTTGTTTGGCTATGATTAAATAATTGAACGGACATGCAAATAACACACTCGACATCATGTGTGAGTTTTATTGCAATAAATATAAGACAACACTTCTTGCGACACGTGTACTCTTTGTTGCGCGTCGATAGTGACCATGAACGTATCGTCATACACATGTGTAATGTTGACGAAGGTCCTCGCAACGAAAGATTCTTGAAAACAATTTAAATTTATTAAATATTGATCAGAATTTTCGGTGTAGCATTGAAGGAACCGATTTTTAGGAAGCATTTAGTAGAGACGACTACGAAAAACCTGGACTAGTCCGTAGAGTTTCAAGGTTTTCTAGGCCTGCTTCTTCGGATTTAACCGGACACTATATGAACAGACATACTCTGTGCAAGATGGCAGTGTTCTAACGACACTTTATAGCCTATACACAATTGAATAATATATACACTTCCTTTTGTTCCTAATCTAGTTTTGGATGTGACTTTAGCCGTTATTCAATTCAATGTATGAATTGCATACGATTTGTTAAGTGTTAAAATATATTTGTTGTTAGTTAGCAACGTTAGAAATAAGCATTTAAATGTTGTTGTTTTTGTAACAGAAGGAAGCTACCAGGATCTCATAGTCAGATAATTAGCTACTGAAGTTGGCGGGTTCACAATAATAACAATTCTTAAGCCTCATCATTCACTAAGTACATCGCATTGAGAGGACATTCAAACGTTAACAGTTTGTCAAATACACACCGATTCACATGAAACTGTTCACGTTTTTCGTTAGCTTTGGTTGTTTTGTTATCCTTTTTCAAGAAAATGCTATCAAGATACAAAAACTATGAATTTTAGAACCGTAAGATGATTCATATCTCTCTTCCTAGACATTAATATACACACGGCGCAGAAAAACCACACCGCACACCATATATTTTTTAAATGTCTGATATCCCTCATAATTGGCAAATTCAAAAATTATTTTTATGATGTCATTAAATAGTGTTAGAGTTTTACAAAAATATGCGCAAACTGAAACTGTGCAGAGGAAGAAAGGCAGCGATATAAAACGAAAATAGACCAACAGGGATGACAATCAACTAAAATTCTTTTGCTTATCGAATTGGTTCCTAAATGCGGCACATCTTCGCCCAGAGTGGAAGTGGAGTGAAGTTATCAAGGTGGTGCTCACTTCGGACGGTGCAAAAGAGGTTAATCGACACCAGGAGCTCGGGACAACGAAATGAGGTTACTCTACGGACTTTTTCTCGAAATTCAATATTTTAGGGATTGAATATTCGTAATGTCTCCTACTTGGGTGCTAAATTTCATCCCGATCTTACAATTGACACAGATTGTAGAGGACTATGAGTTTTAGCAGGTTCTTACTGGAAATTCAACAAGACCCAATACTTTTTCAAAATTATAAAAAATGGTCTATTTGGAACTAATTTTATCAAACATCTGTGAACTGTCGTTTTGTCGTTGAAATTGAATGAAATCAAAACGCTGTGTTTCCATGACGAGATATACTATACTTTATTTGAATACAATATTATATTGAAGGACAGACTACTTCTAAAATGGCAGCCATATTTGCTTATACCTAAACAACTGTATACTTAAATTAATGAAAGAAATTCAATAATAATATCACTATACCTGGGCTACCTTAATTACCTTATATCTAGCCTGCTATTTACTTGAATGAATTAGCCTCTTGCATTGTCTCTCTACCCAGGTTGCCTTAATTACATTGAGTTTCCGCTATATCAGTCTATATAGTCTAGAGGGACAATTACCATCGTGGTGGTTGAGCAATAAGGGAATGCAACAAGTTGGGGAGTTATTGCAGCCCACATGCTATAAAAACTCACAAGAATTCATCGAAAGACTAGCCAAAGTGGACCACATAAGCGACGATGCGGTTTTTCATATAAACCTCCAGTAAAAAGTAACTTTGTTGCAATTGTTTGCTATAAAACAATTATTTACGATCCCTTCTCCTGTTTACCTGAACCATAGGCGATAGATTTGCGGCACAAACGCTTCTGTAGATATTCATTTCCAAGATCACAAAGTTTTAGCGAATAATATTCGTATTGCAAAAAAAGTTATATTATATTTTCTAAAAACTTACAAATTTTTGTATGAATTAAAAATAATTGTGAATTATTTTGGAAAAAAGTCATCTGATGATTCCGAAAGTATATACTTTGAAGTTTTCATCAATAAATTTTCATTAAAATATATTGATTTATAAAAAAGACATAATTAAATGAATTCTAAAGAATACAAGTAAAATTAAGGTGGATAGCCACTGTGACGGCCGAAAAATTAGTGATTTTTAAATTTGTTTGACCGAGTAAGTAGAGGAATTTTTGGATCGGGTTTTTTTTATTTTATCAAGTACACATCTAATAAATTTTCCACAAATTTTATTAAAAAATATTAAATAGTTTTAACAATATAAACGATGCCGTAGCGCCTGAAAAAAAATTCCCCCTCCATGGTCGCATCGATTTTTTAAAAGCCGGTACTCTAAAAAAACAAAAAAAAAATTTTTGTAATCTGTATGAATGTAGTTATCGTTGTACGTAGCCGTTATTTTTTATTTTGATTTTTCGCAAAATGGTGACCGATTGACAATATTTTAATTTTTTCGGCTGTTTCTTTTTTTTTTTGGTTTTCAAATAGTTTAAAAAATAGTGAAACACAAAAAATTTCAAATCGGCTACGCTTAACGTTAACCACTACTAAGACGAATAAAACAAAAACAAAAAATTAGACATCGGTTAATAATTGTTCGAGTTATTGATGCGACCAGTTCAAAAAAAGTCGTTACGAGAAAAATGCGTTTAAAGATTTTAGTCCATTTCTCTCGTAATGAAATCATGTATAAAAAAAATTTAAAACTTTCATACCTATATTAAACTATCGAGACCTGGACCATATGACGGTTCTTCCTCTTCATCTCCAGGAGTCTTGTTGACTTTCTTAATTTTTTTATTAACTTTTTCGATGCGATATTGAGCAGCTGATCGGTCTACCTGCTCTCACTACAATCATTGTAACTAGTAGTCAATTTTTGAAAATTTGACTTGCAATTTTGTACACATATTTTTGAACATATAAACTTTGATTTAAAACAAAAAAAAAATTTTTGGACCCATCACAGTGGCTATCCCCCTTAAGCATAATAAAAACAAGAATTTCAACAAGCTACTGTTTTTCTCCTATAATATTTATACCATTTTTTTGTAAGAATAATGTTACATAAATATAAAAATTTTAGATCCAAAATGAATTTCCACTTCAAAAATTATTTGATAAATAAAAATTCATCGAAATAGTTCATTGTCTTCTTAGGACATATTTTCATAAATAAATAGATTTTACACTTATTTTTTAAAACTTGAAAATATATTTATTTGGAAGTTGAGTTCTTTCTTTACGTTTCAGATAACTTTGTTTGTTCTTTCCGAGTAGTAAAAGTTTCAATTATTGATTCTTTAATCGAGCGATAAAATAATTCGATTAATTGGACGTGCGTGATCACCCGTCAATCGAATTCTAATAAAATTAGTTGTAACTCGTCAACTAATTTATTTACGAAAAAACCTTTCCAAACAAAATTTATTGATAATTTCACCAGCTACAAATTTTATTTGGGACATAACTGTGTATTTTTATGATTTAAGATATTATAGTAAAAAAACTTTAAACTTTAAATTTTAATTTCACTCAACGATTTTCTGAAAAATTACATACCTAGCAGTGTAGAGATTTTTTATCTTAAAGTTAACCCTTTGAACTATCAACATTTAAATTTTCTTTTATATTGTATTTTTTTTGCGGCGTCAAATGTCTTGATTTACTAGGCTATAGAGAGAACTGTCGAGAGAAGAAAAAATTCATTCATTATTCGTAAGTATTTTACAATGAATAATGAAGATGTAAGGAGGCTTTAGTTTTGTTACGCCTTAAAAAGTTTTTGTTTTTGAAAGCCTCTCAATCCATAAAGAAGATGAATGAAGTCCTGACATGTAAATGAGAACATCAATACCATTCATCTTTTACCAGGCGATAATCTTTCTATATGAGCTATACCAGCTTGAAAACTGAGATCCTTAAACCGTCCCTGAATATCATAAAACTCCTTATTATTCGGTCCTAGAAATTCACATTCATTTGTTGAAGATGCGTCTCACAACTGAATAATCAAAGTTCATCGGAAATTTCACTACAAATCTTTAATTTTTGCATTCATGCGCGACATTCAATCTTGATTATTCAATGAATTGTCTATTTAATTTCGTATTACACCGTTTTTAATGCATTGACACCTACAGTGATGCAACATATTGAAGAAAAAAATCACGGCACTCAATCGACTCTTAGAAATTGCATGATCACAGAAATTGATACTTATTGATTATGGCACAATTGAACCATCAAATTCACGATAGAACACCAAATCAAACGTGTCAGCGAATAGATAAAATGATTTCTCCAGTAACCTATTAAATTTAAACAAGGAAATATTGAAGCGATTTCCATAAATTTCTTACACGATTATCGATAAAAAAACAGTCGTAAATAAAAATATTTTAGTCCGTGAAAATAAAACGTGTCTACAACCTTAAAAAGAATTTTCACCTCGTCAAAGCATAAATGATTCTTAATTATTATTTTATTAATAAATACGAATGAGTAAATCTCAATGTTTTCGCAAGAATCAATGAAAAATTTACACACGCCGTTTTTCGTTAAAAATAAATATTTTTTTGGACTCATTCTGAAGTGAAGGACGATTAAAATTATTTATAGACATTTTTTCCGTTAACATCTTACGCATTTTTTTATTGTGCATTTGAACAACACATATATTCCATTAAAAATGTAGTTCAATCGTGCATTTTGTTAGGTAGTCAGGTAATTTTTTCGCGATGTAGGTGGATACATAGTTTAGTGGTAAGCTGATGCTTCTTACACGTAATTCAGGTAGAACTATAGTCGTTAAAATATTTTTTAGTGAACTTTTAAATTTTTTAGTAATTATTATTTTAAAAAAAAATATTTTCATGTACACTTTCCGTCAAAAATTTTTGTAACTAATTTTCCTAAAATATTTCTTTTCGTTAGACTTATATTCAAGTTTTATATGAAATATACAATTTTAATTTGAAAAATCCGGCTATTTTTCCGGGAAATTAATTAAATTAAATAAATTGATTTAAAAAATATTTTCAATCAAGAAATTTTAAAAAACAAAACAAATATGCTTGAAAACTACTTAAAACATTGTTTTGAACATCTAATTAGTCTAGTGTTAAGCTTAAGCCGAAGGTTGAAGAAAATTACATTCCATTTAACTTGGCAGCCAGATTTTTCCAAAATCCTTGGAAGGCTTGGTGGTAAGACTGAGTTCAAGTTTCTGCGATCGCCTACATCTTCATTCGTTTGTAATTTGTTTATAAGTGGAGACAAAAACAATTTCCTTGAACATTTAATACTAAAATTGTGGCAAAAACAAGATAATATTAAAGTTTTAGCGCCAAAAATTATTTTAATCTAGTTTTTATCAATTGTTTGGCTTAACTTTTTTTGGGTTCTATGTATCGAGAATATTGAAAAATTAATATTTTCCAGCTGCAAACTAAAGTCCGAAAGAAAGTCAAAAAACTTATGCTAGGTCGATATTAAAATTGCGACCAAGTGCGGAAAATTGAGAAGGGGGTTATAAAAACCCTGAACACTTGGACTTTCACCACTATCCTTCTTACAAATAAACAAAAATAAATCTGTTTGACTACCCAAAATGTACGGTTGACATCAATCTCAGGATCATTTTAGTGGACTAATATGAATTTTGAACAATAGTGGTCCTAAGATGCTTTTTTGTGGGATTCCAAATTTTTTGGGGTTATATTTTACTACGATCAAATTAAAATACTTCATTGGCATGAGTATAATGTAGTTGTTGTATGAATAATACGAGGATGTATCAAGAGAACAATTGCTCGGTAAGCTGAGGAATATATGCTAGGACTTAGCACCGCTACACTGAAATTAGATGAAAGAGATTGAAGAGAAGTATACCAAGTGTATTCCTTTGAAATGCGGACCTTTTGAAACAAAAAAAATACGTTAAATTTTTGCAAATGGTAAAAAATGTATGATTCAAAGTTTGCGCCATTGCTTTCCATACATTGTTTCCATCTTCTGTGGCAATTGGAGGATACCATGCTTGTAGAAGTCTTGCATTCTGGAAGCCATTCATTCATCGAGTCATTTTTGGACATCGTCGTAAGAACTTAAGCGCTGCGCAGCAAGTACACGTCCCATCGATGGAAATAAGTAGTAGTCAGTAGGCGCCAGGTCGAAAGAGTAGGGCAAGACATCGCAGCCATTTGCAGAAATTGCATCGTTGACGAGTGTCGCTGTTTGTGCTGGAGCGTTATCCTGGTGGAGAATCATTCTTTTGTGTCTCGTGCCCTATTTTGGTCGTTTTTCGAGAAATGCATGTGAAATACGTTTATTGGTATTTTTATAAATCTTAAATTGACCAGTCCAAGTTCTCTTGTACGAATGTTAATTTATTTATTCACCCTCGCTTCTCTTATTCAAAAATCTTAGCCTAATTCGTATTTACAAATCATTTACTTACAACTATTTTCTTACAGTGCCGATGCATATGGTTGCTAGTGATGGGTTGCTATATAGCAGTCTGCTATTTTCGAACTGCTATTTCTTAATAGCAATAGCAGTCTGCTATCTGTACATCCCAATAACAGGTTTTTTCGTCTAGCCTAATGCTCTCTTTTGGCAACATGTGTGCAAATGCACTGAGCGATAACAGATAGCAGAAAGCACCCACGCAGAAGTAAAATAGCACGATAAATGCAAGCGTAGGGCGCTCCACATTTGTCTACCTAGAATTGGAGATCGTCGTTTGCTTCCTGTTAGCTGGTGTTGATGATAGCTACTAATTGAATTCAGTTTGCTGTTAATCGCAGTGACATTCCAATTCGTTATATTGTGTGGATTTGTAAAAGTGAACATTTGTTTTTATCTACATAGGTACTTATTTATTGTGTGTGAGTTCAGTTTTTCAGACCTTGAATTTGCATATGTACATATATTACCAATTCCAGATCGATAAGCTATTTTTAAAAAATATTATATTTTAATACTGACACTGACATGCATGTTTCTAATACAGATTAAAAATCATGAATTCAAACAGGAATTGTTCCATCATATGGGAATTCTTGACTGCGGAAAATGAAACTCATGCATCTTGTAATTTTTGTAAGCATAAGTTATCTTATAAATCTTCAATTACAAACTTAAAGATGCTCATAAAAAACAAGCACCCATCTATTCAAGTAAGTCATGGAAAAAGCTAAGAGCTCCCTCCATTTGATGTCAATACCCAAAAGCAGACTACTGCTGAAAATATAGAGCCGCAGCCCTAAACATCTAGTGCCATTACCTCAATACCAAACCGTCAGAAGCTTCTACAAACTACAATCAGTGCACCAAAAAAAATCAGCTCTACCAGGAAATCTTACATAGATCAGCGCCTTATGGAAATGATTTCATTGGATTTTCAACCATTTTCGATTGTCGAAGAAAGAGGTTTTCGTGGATACACGCAGGCATTAGATAGCTCATATTCACTTCCAAGCAGGAAGATGTTGTCTAATGTATTGCTTCCTGCAAAATATATCGAAGTGTACAACACGACTCAGAAAAAAATTGAAAAAATTGAAAAAAATGCAACTTCGGTCGCCATCACGACTGATTGTTGGAACTCGTGCAATAATAATGGATTTATTGCGGTTACTGCTCACTGGATTGGACCTGATTTTGAATCCCAATCCGCATTGCTGGAGACGAGTTCCTATAGCGAAAAACACACCTCGATAAATCTTACAAACACTCTTGACAGGGTTATCACGGAATGGAAATTAAAAGACAAAATCTTTTTGACCATTTCTGACAATGCAGCAAACATAGTTGAAGCGGTTAAAGATGTGCTCAACTGGAACCATGTGGGTTGCCTGGCAAATACATTAAATCTGAGTGTGAGGGATGCGTTAAAATCTGTAGAGCCACATAATGAAAAGTCACGTCAAATTGTCTCTCACTTTAAAAGGAGTGCAGTTGCCAAATCAAAATTAGATTTATTGCAAGCTCAGAAAGGAACTGAACCGAAAAGATTGATACAATCCATACCTACTAGATAGAATTCGGTTTATTATATGTTTGACCGAATATTTGAGTAAAGAGAGGAGTTAAGAGCAATTCTTGCAGCTCTTGGTAAAGAAATGTCGCCAATGAGGAGCTAAGTATCATTGAACAGCTTTTGCAAATTCTTGCTCCTATGGAATTGGCAACAAAAGAATTAAGCGGTGAAAGCTATGTGAAGTTGTCTTCTATCATAGTCGTTGCAAAGGGTCTGGAAAATGTTTACAATTGTTTGAAGAAACGTGACTTTTTGGGCCCTGTGAAGAGAGTGGTAGATGATCTTTACAGTCGAATAAGTGTGAGACTTGGAGGTGTCGAAAACAATTTCACTCTTCTAGTTGCAACTTTCTTAGATCCCAGGTTCAAAACTGTGGCATTTTCAAACAAGAATATTGGTAATCTTGCGCAAGCTGCAGTTTTTGATTTATTGACTCAAGTCATAGGGTAACACTGTTACAGGGCAATCTGCAGAAAAATTTGTCGCAACAACGGCAGATGAAATCTCATTTTGGAGCTACTTAGACGAGAAAGCAGCATCTTTTGAGCCGTTAAAAAATACTGAATCTCGCGCGGAGATTGAAATACAAAGATATTTGGAAGAGTCACTTTTACCACGTAACCAAGACCCACTTTCATGGTGGAAATTCCATGCTTATAATTTTCCATATCTAAGTAAAATTGCACGAGATAAAATTGGCACTGTAGCAACTGCAGTACCATGTGAACGGATTTTCTCCAAAACTGGCCAAATTTTAACAGATCGTCGCAATCGGTTATCTTTTGGCAAAGTTAAGCAAATAATATTTTTAAATGATAATACAAAAAAAAAAAATATTTGTAAAAGCAAAAATTTGATTTCAGTTTAATTTTATTCTCTACAAAACAAAGTACCTTAGGTTTGGCTTATACTCGCGCAATGACACATTACTTATTTAAGTAAAATGCATACCAAGCAAATATACTTAGGTACTACCTAATTTTTTTCAATATTTTATGGCTAGTGCACTAATTTGTAGATGTATAGTCTAATATGTTCATAATATTTCTCCAAATATTTCAAAGTAGCAGACTGCTATTTTGTAGCAGCTTTTATAAACTGCTATTTAGAAATAGCAGTAGCAGTTGTAAATGCTATTTGGAAATAGCAGTTTTTCCCATCACTAATGGTTGCACTAAATCTATAATTTATTTTCATTCTTTAATGCTAACGCGTGTGGTTGCAATAATTTGCCGTACCTCACACGTTGGCCCATAACACATCTAAAGGGTTCAAATGCGGTCATCAAAACAGCGCCGTGTCCATTTGACACTTTTCAACCACATTTGGGTTGGCATAGCTCTGTATGTAATTCTTACGAATTGGCCCTTGTCATTTATGTGTTTTGTTGTTCGTTGGTACATTTCGGGCATGCGTGGCTTAATACAAATGACTGCAGATGAACATGTGGTTCCACCATACATGCTTCAAATTGATCATTTGTTGTCTGTAACGTTGCGTATTTACCTTTAGAAACTCATAGCACACAGTCCTCTTCTGATCCTACCAAAAGACAGAGCATTGGCTTTTTGACGAAGCTATTTCGTCTTGCTGTTGATGTGGACAGTTGTTCTGGATCAACACATATTGTTTTGCGCTTGGGGTTCTCAAAATATGTCCATTTCTCATCACCTGTCACGATCCTATGCCAAAACGACTTTTTTGTGTCTGGTGAGCAGAATATCCTGCTGTCTTTTCGTCAGCTCATGTGGCACCCATTTTCCGACTTTTGAATCTTTCCCATGGCTTTAAAACGTAAGAAACTGATTTTTTGTGACACATTGAATTGTTCCGCGAGTTATTTTTGGTTCTGAGTATTATTTCCGCGAAGCAATGTTTGCAATTCGACATCTTCAATTTTTTTTGGTGGTTTTCCATGTTCTTTGTCTCTCAGATTGAAATCACCACTCTTGAAGCGTTCAAACCATCGCTCACACGTGGTTTGTGATGAAGCGATAGTTTTCAACAGCATTTCTCTTCAGAAGAAAACAAAAAAAAGTAAAAGATTCACACGAATGCCGTTTATTTGGCACACAATTCGACATGTTTACTATATGAAAACACTACGAGACTAACTTGGAATCGGTCAAACGTCCATAGCGTGTTGACAGGTAACGTCACAGTAAAATAATGACGCAAGAGTTTTGAATGTAAACCACAGTATATGTAAGAACCAGTAGTTAATCGGTCATATAAAAGCACACCATCAAGTGCGGCTCAAAGTATATAAACTAGACATGGTAGTCTATTCCCGATTCCCAAATGCGTTCACTGTCATGTACGCATGTACGCCACTGAAGCCTGAAGTCGCCAAAAAGTGCCCAGTAGGAATAGCATCAACACCTTTTGGAAAACATGTTCCGCCCAGTAGGAAAGGGAAAATGGCAAGTGATGTTGGAAAAAAGTTTTATTGTTGCTGCTATTGCACCCACGCACCGAACAAGTCACCATCGTCACTTCAATTGTCTTTCGTTTACACGTTTCCCACGCAATGCCCCGACTATCCGCCGCCGGTTGCCGCCATTTATACATTTTGAATTGTGGCATCTCGTTTTCATTCGCCTTGCCAGATGTGCACCCTATGTTTTGTTCATTTAGCAGCCCAAATTTTTGGGGCAAAATGGCGTACGAAAAGCCTGCTGTGCGAGCGAGATGGAAGAAAAGCTGCGCATGGGTTTACCATGTCTAGTTTATATACCTTGAGTGCGGCTCTCGGTTTTACGGGACAAAATCATATGTTATCCTTCATTTATAATATGTTTGCTGTCATTTATGACAAAATGGCAGATATTTACTGGTCGGGGCACTGCCAGACCTCGTATATGTGCTTGAAATGTTACGTGTGAAAAAATCATCAAGAACTTCGGTTTTTTGAATTGCATTAATGAAACATCTTTGTTGACACGAAGGTGATTCGATTTTGACAAATCGATTTACGAAAAAAACCAAAATGACTAAAAAAAATTGCTGGTGTGTTGATAATAAGTAGTCTTGTTACCTACATCACGTGAAGTATTTATAGTTTCAAAGACGGCCAATAGATGTCGCTCATAAGATGCTTATGTTTTTGTCTACTTAACAGCTACAAAAACTTTAAACGGGCTTTTCTCAAAATCACTTTTTTCAAGCTTACCGGTACGATTATTTTGGAACGGGTGCATGGATCCATTTGAAATTTTGACAGTAACTTTGAAATACCAAAATCTAGTGATGTACGTAGGGATTTTTTGATTAATTGTTTATTTTTAATTTAATAAACAATTTACGGCTAATTTTTTGTGAAAAATCGTGTTTTTTTTCTTCAAAACAGCGCCATTTTGTTAAAAATTAGATTTAAAAAAATCTTCTACGTATTTCACTAGCACTTCAAGAAGAAATGTAGTTTTTCATTCTTTTTGAAGGTGGATCACACAACAGCCAAATACGGGGTCCTGTGGCCGCCATTTTGGGAAAAAATATTTTTTTTCTACTTTTTGAGTTATACAATATACTACCATAAGCGGATTTGCTGTTTTTCAATTTATTTACTTGCAAAAATCATGAAAAAAGGAGGTCTCTAGAGTAGTGTTACCCCTTAACTGAAGGAAACTATTAAACATGAATTTCATCCAGTAAAATATGATCCTGGACTGCAGTGTCATTTATTTCAATTATATTATTATTTATAACAATTAAAATATAATAGTTTGATATTTTGATCTCATTTAATGAACATCAAAACAAATAGAAAAATTACAAAAAAAAACACAATTGAGGAGCTTCCTCTAAAAAGGTTCTATCTAAATTTTCATAAATTCAACTTCAATAACAAGAAAAAACGTTCTATGAATTAACCTGGATGGAAGCTTTTTTACACTGACAGACACCTTCGAGTCTTCAGAGTGTCTTTAATAGTTCCATCTACTAAAAGAGAGCACCACTAAACAGATTTCGACTTGGGATGATCCTAAACACAATGCAATGTATTTTTCTTCAATTTTCGTAGATAGAACCTTGTCACAGCCCTTCAACTGTTGTTCGGTCCAAACTGCACAAGCACAGCAAGTGCACCTAATATTTTTGCGACTTGCAAGTATAAATAAACAAATTATTGTGTTAATCTGGCGAACCGTCGCGCACTATTCAAATCACATATCACGTGCAAATTCACAGGATTCTTGGCAAGCATCGAAGGCATCATCCTCCAATTTAAGATCAAATTTACATCGGATCCGAGCCGACGAGATACATTCGTTGCTAAGCAAGTAGAATACCATTTACATCATCAGATTGTATGCGAAGATACCAAAAAAACTAGTGCCAAAAATTATCAGCAAAATTCAATAACGACAAAATTCAAGTGCTTCCAACTAACTTTAAATTTAAAGTTCTTTCAAGACCGTGTAATCGACCGATACTCCTATTTGAACAATATCACCAATTTATCTATTTATCATCATCGAAACATTCTCTTCCTCCATGGGGGAAAACCCCCTCCCAATTATATCTTTTATTGGCACAATACGCCAGAATGTTGCGTAAGACTGACACACACCCTTTGACGAATTGACGCGGCTCTTCGTGTGAGGACAGCACCAGCCCCCTAATATATATTCTACAAGACCATATTCACATGTGGATGTGGGATCCACGCTAATATAAAAAAAAATACATCCACAAATCGAAGCAATCACAATCAATTGGCTGGTCAACGTTTAATTGAGCGAATATTTAATTTATTTATTCAGAATTCTTTTTTTACAATGCAAATTTATTCAATTTTATTGATTTTTTCTATGTGAATTCAAAAGGGAAACGAATTTATTGTTTCAATTAAATATTTGGAAAATTTCCATTGTTATAGGTTGGGTAAATTTATTTGTTTGCCAATTTTAGATTGGTAGAAAAAAATGATGAATTATTTATCAGGAAAATATTTTGTCAGAATTTTAAAGAAATTTTTGACATGAAGAGGTCGTTGGAAAGCATAATTATCGACGAAGTTAAAATATGGTTGAACTTTGCTGTAACAAGTTTTACAGGAGAACATTAAAATAATAAATTATAATTATATATATTATAATATAATACCTATTATAAATAAATTATGTAGGATAAAAGTGAACATAGTAATTTATTTAGATGTTGATAAAGTAAATTTAAAAGAAAAGAATTCCAATTTTTAAAACCATTTAGTTCGGAGGATTGCGATAAAATCTAATTTTTATGTGTTTTTTTTGCTCGGCCTAACATTTAGTAAGAAAATAAGTATCAAATTTTCAATGTTGGCTGCCTTTCTTCTAACAATTTTTATATTTTTTTCTTGAAAGATTTTCGATAAATCCAGCAACAATTTTAAGGCAATTAGATTTTATTTTAATTTGATTTTAAAAAACAAAAACAAAAAAAAACGAAGTTGTCGACTAGACTAGGAGGTTCTAACCTATGCTAAGCGACGTAGGCAGATATACGAAAAACAAATTGACAGTCGTTATACTTCGCGGATAGAAATAATTGTACAAACCAGTTGAAGTACAACGAGCTTAATCCATCAATAAGCCTAACCGTGGTATTGCTGTCTGGTGGAGGATGGTAAATGACAGCACCTGAAGAGGATGCCATCCGACACTCCGAAACCACGCTTCCCATTAAAAAAAACTTATTTTGCAGTGCAGGATTAGGTTTTGTTATCATTTCTAATAGAAATATTTGAGTCAGAAATGCCGAATTTTTGGCAATTGATGCTAATTTTGTGAATACCAATTTTTAACTTTCCAGTGGGAAGTTATTGTAATGGGGTCGATTTCACGAATCCCAAATTTTGACATATCTCCACATTTTAATGTCTCTAGAATCCAAACCCATCGTTTTAGAGAGATGTCTGTGAGTGTGTATGTACGTATGTGCGGATGTACGTATGTGCGTTCGGAATTATTTTTCGTCTCGATTGTCTCAAGAACCAAAGATCACATTGACGTGAGACTGGTTTTATTCGATGCGTAATTACGTAACTTAGAACTGAATGAGTTTTCAGCAAAATCGGTTTAGCCGTTTTTTATTGAGGATAAAAAATTGAAAAAATTGCTTATTTTTAAAACTGTTGAAATGCACTATTAATTTTAGGATATGGGGGATTTTTGATCTGGGGGATTTGGGATCTGGTCGAGACTTCAGTGGATGACGAGAGCGGAGATGTCTTCCACTATCAAATGGCAAAAAAATAATCATAATATTTCAGAATAATAATAGAATATATGAACATAAATAATAAAAACTCATCATAGTTTCTTTATTCACCCCACTGGAAAGTTAGTCGTGTGGACCATAAGGGTCGCACCTAGGCCTCATTTTTATCAACCATTTGAAAAATATAGGACATTATAAACGCATTGTTTTTAAGAAAATTTTGAGTGCAATGCAATGTTTTTGTTAATGTTTAGAGGTGTAACCAACATGATTTCCTATACATTTTAGAAGCCATCTTTTAATAAATAGAGTAATATTTTATTTTGATTTTTTATTTATTTTGAAACTTTATCTTCCAATTCCGCATAAACAAAACCAAAATGACTCTTTGTACAAATGTTAGTGTTTCTTTTATCAGTTTTTGATGAATCTTTTATAATGCCGATGAAACCGGTTTATTTTGGAAGATGTTGCCCTCTAAAACATTAGCTTTACAATCGGAAAAATCAACCCCTGGTCATAAGTCCAGCAAAGGGAGATTGACAGTTTTAACCTGTTCTAACGCCACTGGGACACACATATTTAAGTTAGCTGTAATAGAAAAGGCTAAAAACAAACACGGTCATTTAAGGAAACTGAAGTAAGGAGTCTTCCTTGTGATAACTACAATCATCCCAAAGCCTGGATGAATCAAGCGATATTTACGGCGTGGTTTAAGGAGAAATGTGTGCCTTCCGTGCGTGATCATCTAGAAGAACAAGGGCTTCCTCAGAAAGCTGTACAACTTCTTGACAACGCTCCATCCCATCCTGGTCAGTCAATTTTGAAATTTGATGATGACTCGATTTTCGTTCATTTCTTACCTGCAAATGTTACTTCATTGATCCAGCCTATGGACCAGGGAGTCGTTTCTAGTTGAAAAAGGCGATACAAGAAAATATTTTTATGATTTGTCTTTGAAGTGACAAAAAAAAGAAAATCTTCAAGAAATTTTGAAAAAATGGGCAGTATAAGACAAAAGTTTTGCTATTTGAAGCTTGGAATGATTTACCGAATTCGACATTAAAATTGGCATGGGCCAAAGTTCTCAACCCTGAACTTGATCAGTCTTCTACTGACCAGACATTAGAAGCTTTGGCTGCAGAAAAACAAGTTGACGAATTTTTAGCTTCCAGGTTTCACTGATGTTGATCAGACGGACATGATTGATTGGCTTAATGTAGATGAAAATTTGGAAGGATATGAAATATTAAGTGATATGGAAAAAGCTGAGTTGAATAAAAGCGACACTTCTACATTTGAACTTCAGCCAGAATCAGACTGTGAAGAAGAAATTTTAATAGAGACGAACAAAGAAAAAATTCCCCATTCAAAGGTCATAGAAAGTATCAAAACTCTACTAAAATATTTTGAACAAGAAAATGCTGACTACTCAAAAACATTAGAATCACGAGAAATGAGACGAGAGGTCAGAAATAAAATGATGATTACTATATATTATATATACAGTAAAACCTGTTAATAGTGGAATTCGTGTCAATAGTGAAAAAAAAAATTGGCCGTTGAATTTTTCTATACAAATTGACCTGTCAATAACGGAAAATCAAAACTCCGAATAGTGGAAAAACAATTTTTGGAAACAAAAAAATTTTCGTCTGTTTTTCCATTTGAAACTATATTTTTTCCAATATCACAACCAATGATTATGAAAAATCGGTTCGAAATAACTGTTTCATTTCGTAATAATGAAAAATTTATCGCTTCTGTTGCGGCAATTTGGCATCTCAAAAAATGTATCGTTTACTTTCTCACTTCGAGTCATTGTTTAGACCTCTTTACTGTTTGGACAGCATCGTGTAATCAAAACTTCTAAAAAATCGAAATTCAGTTTTTTGCTGATTCGATAGCTATGAATTATGGTGTGTGTGACCATAGATTGTTCAGTTTGTCAATTGCACTTGAGCGAAAAACACTTTGACCACACAGTTAGAACTTCATTACTCTCTCATTTTTCTGTCGCTATTGAAAATGAATCGTAAAATGGGGGATAATAAACCAATCCAAGGTTGACGTCTCACGTTAAAACAAAAGTACAATTTGATAAAAGATCATGAAGTCAAAATTTGGAATCGAAATTTTGAAAGAAAAATACAAATGTGGCAAGTCTGCAAGTCGCCAGCCTCGTCTACACAGCTCTCAACAGTAAGTTCATCATCGTTACGTGAAGTTTCGTTGTACTATCAAAACTGTCGCGGTCTTAGAACTAAACTGCATGAATTTCTCTTATCCTCTTCCTCTGCTAATAACGATATCGTTTGCTTATCTGAAACTTGGCTCAATTCTAGCATCTATGACAAAGAGCTTTTCGCTTATCATCATGTCTTCCGACATGATCGTAATCCTTACTCTTCCTTGAAAAGTGACGGAGGTGGAGTTCTTATTGCAGCAAAGCCTTCTCTTAATGCTTCCCTCTGTACCTCTTTTTCCCCGGTCTCCTTTACATCCATTATTGAATGGATCCTCATCAAGATCAACACACAATTTAGTCCTCTTTTTGTTGGGTGTGTTTATATTCCTTGCAATTGCCCTGTTTCCATACTCGATAAGTGGCTAAATGAGTTTTCAGCTTTCATTAATTCTTGTCCTCCATCTTCCCACTTCATCATTCTCGGCGACTTCAACCTTCCTTCTATCACCTGGGATTTCAACGTATTTTCTCCTGTTACTTCTGTAGCCAGCCCTCATCTCTCGATTATATCTTCCTTTTTAGCTTCAGTATCTTTCTACCAATATAACACTATCACTAATGATAATAACAAAATTTTAGATCTTGTCCTTTCTTCCTTGCCAATAAACATGTTGAACCTTGTTAAATGTATCCATCCCTACACTAGGGTCGATCCTCATCATCCTCCACTCCTGTTGGACGTCTCCTTTAAATTTGACAAGCCCAGGATCACTCCAGTCTCTCTAAAGCCGAATTTTAGAAGAGCAAACTACCTTGCCATCGAGTCCTCCCTCAACTCATATGATTGGCATCATATACTTCACAGTCTGGATTGCGAAACTGCCTTAAATTCCTTTTACTCTGTACTTAATGACCTGATCCATCACTATGTTCCCCTAACACGTAAAGTTAAATCGAACTCGCCTCCTTGGTTCTGTCCTGCAATTGAGTCTGCTCTGCGTACCAAAAATACTCTACGAAGAAAGTGGCTGAAAAGCCAACTTGTTCCAGATCGAATTAGATACTCACAGAGTAGATCCATGGTGAAACACCTTATCCGCTCTTCCTCGAATGATTACATTCAACGCCTCGAAGCATCCGTGACCAGGGACGAAACTAAAATGTTCTGGTCCTATGTTCGCTCTCTACGTAAGTCCTCTCCTGTCCCTTCCGAGTTGACTCATAACGGCCTCATTGCTCGCTCTCCTCAGGATATGGCAAACTTATTTTCTGACTTCTTCTCTTCTGTCTTTTCATCTCCTATGGCAAGTCCCCCCTTGTATTCCTATTCTACTCCTTCTTGCTTACTACCTTCTAATTTATCTATCTCTAAACCTGAGTTAGAGATCCTAATCAATGGAATTGATCCTAATGTGAATCCTGGACCAGACGGTATTCCTAACTTGTTTGTGATCTGCCTCTCTTCCTCTCTTAGCCTGCCTCTATCGATCATATTTAACAAAAGTGTCTCTGAGGGCACTTTCCCTGCTTCCTGGAAACTTTCACATACAATTCCTATCCACAAGTCTGGACTCCCTTCCTTTGCACGCAACTACCGTCCCATAGCCATGTTGTCTTGTTTTGCGAAACTGCTCGAGCGGTTCGTCTACAATTCAATAATTACTTCCATCAGACCTGTTATCACTAATGCACAACATGGGTTTGTTGCTGGTCGTTCCTCACTTACTAACCTCTTAGAATTCTCCGACTTCGCGGCCAAGTCTCTGGCCAATAAAGAGCAAATTGATTGCATTTACACGGATTTGTCTAAGGCTTTTGACTCCGTTGACCATAATATTTTAGTGCGTAAGCTGAAGAGCTATGGCTTTCAAGGGTCTTTACTCAGATGGTTCTCTTCCTATCTGGTAAACCGTGAATGCATTGTCTCCTTCTGCAATCATACATCTGCTCCTTTCTATCCATCATCAGGTGTTCCGCAAGGCTCTATCCTGGGTCCTCTTCTTTTTTTACTTTTCGTCAACGATTTGCCCCAATTCATTCAGTCTCCCTGCCTCCTATACGCTGACGATTTTAAAGTCTTTAGGACAATCAACTCCATTATTGATTGTCAAACTCTTGACCAGGATCTATGTGCGTTTCAATCCTGGTGTGACCTCAATAATCTAACGATTAATTTTGACAAATGTCATAAACTTACCTTTTCCCTCAAATTCAACACTATTGTTTTTCCTTATTCCTTACACAGCAGTACTCTCAATGAAGTCGACCATTTCTGTGATCTAGGTGTCATATTCGATCGCAAACTAAAATTTGATCATCATATTGCCAACATTGTGCTTAAAGCGTCAAAGCTTTGTGGACTCTTACTAAGAAATTCCACTGCATTTCGGAGACCCGAAACTAGTATAAACTTTTCAATTCTCTTGTACGTAACTTGGTCGAATACTGCTCCCCGATCTGGTCTCCACACAGCAAATGTGATACTAATTTGATCGAATCTATTCAACGTAAGTTTACCCGCACTCTATTCTACAAATTCAATATTCCCTATGCTCCTTACGATGATCGTCGCAAACATTTCAACCTTGCCACTTTACAACAACGTAGAATATATTTAGACGAATCTCTCCTTTGCAAGCTTTTTTTGAATATCCTCGACACTCCTCTCTGCAATGAACTTCACTTCCGTCACTCTTCTCACCCTTGTAGAAACCTTACTATTTTCGCCCCTCCCTTCACCACATCCAACCTATATTATAATTCTCCCCTGATTCGTTTACAACGAAACCATGACCTTATGCAGTTTGGTTCTTTCGGTTACTCTTTAAATACTTACAAGATCAAACTAAGAAATCTTATATTCTCCTCTTAATTTTAGTTCTCAAATTTTATAACTCATTCGCCACTGTTCTTTATTCCCACTTCCTATACTTATTTCATTAATTAATTCATTTATTCTTTAGAGTTATCTTAGTCTTAGTTTTTAGCTCATCGCTACTATGTAATTGGAACTCTTCTGTTTAGTAGCTTTGTCAACAATAAACAATAAACAATAAACAATACATGGTTATTAAAGGCAAAAAAGAAATTATCGACGAATACCTTTCATCGCAAAATGTTGAAAATACATTTTTACTCGATAAAATAGTAGAATCCATCAATTTAGTACAGGATGATTTGATTACAAGCAAAACAAAACAGTCTTCGATTACTTTAAATAATAATGTTTGTCATTCGCTGCCTTTTTCATTTTCAGTTTTTCCTTCATTCATTTATCAAAAAATAGTTCTATCTCAGTACACATTTCCTTTTCACGTTCATTATATGACTTGATTTGATCATTAAATGGCCATGAAAATATATGCATTGGTTTTTTATTCAATTTTACTCTCAATAATGGAAAATCATTTTGGTTCGACTCAAATACCTGTCAATAATGGAACCTGTTAATAGTGGAATTCGTGTCAATAGTGGAAAAAATAAATTTTGTATTGTCATAAATTATGATTTTTCTTGCATCCTCATAAACCATAAGTAAATATGTATAAACAAATTCGATCATCCTTGGTTTTCGATTATCCGTGCACCTCCCTCCTCATCATTACCCCGGATAATCAAAGTTCCACTGTACATAATTTGTAAGGCAGTCAATTATTCGAATAGAATATTTTCGTATGCTTGGTCTCTTATGCATAACTTTTAAGAAGAAGAATTTTTTTAAGGACTTTTCCCACAATTTTGTTATGCGATAAATAAAAAAAAATATTTTCCTGCATCGTAAATAATATTCTAACATTTAATTTTTGTAACTAACTTTCCTGAAACAATTTGGCGGAAAATAAGGCTAAAAAGCTGTGTTAAAACATGCGGATGGGAATAGTCAATATTTCAAAGATGATTTGTGATCCTTATAAAATTGGTTGCACATCGATATTATTAATTTTTTTCGTAATAAAAAATATTGTTCTGTCGAAAGAACAATTTTTGAGATTTTTTTTTTAATTTTTAAAATTATTTCATATTTCGCTAATCTCAGCTCTATCATAATTCGAACACATTTCGAAGCGACCTTTATGAATAATCGACAGAGCATTTTGCGTTTGATTTATTTTTTAATATTGGTTGAGTTTTTTTAAACGTTGGAGGGTGGAAATATTCAAATAGATACCGATCAACTCTTGCCTTTCGGCATTCCTTCCCGTTTCTTCTTTCGAACCTGATCATTCCCAATCAAATTTAATCATACTTAACACTTCCAAGCAATGCCCAACCCAAATCTGGTCCCACTCCCCAAAAACCGCAATGAAGCTGATAAACGTCAGACGACGGCCAAAACGTCAAATTTCATTGAATGATCGACCGCCTGCGTTTCGTCACATGCCCGCCTTTCCCGTTTTGCAACCAAAAATACTACAAAATACTTCGCTTACCTCCCCAGGATCTCCTTGGGCTCGTATTTCGCATAGAATCCCTTGGCGGCGTCCTTGTCGGGCAGCACATCGTCCTCCTCGTCCTTGGCCATTGCTCGCGGAGGAATCTTGTCCAATAGAAAAAAATCGGCACGGGCGACGAACACTCACTCGCGACAATGAAATCCAAGTGTAAATCACTCTGCCTGCGACGACCCGCACGCTAGAATCTTTTTTTAGACTCGCCGAGCATTCGTTTGCGTCAACAAGGAGCCAAAGACGACACTGCAACGCGAACGGGGTCGAATTCCGGTCGCGATTTCGGTCCACGTCTCCGCGCTACGCCGCTTCCGAGAAGGATAAAACCGCTGGCGGCCGCAAGAACATCACGCGGAAGACCCGCAACGAACTTCCCAAGCACGCAGTCCTGACGCCAAAAAGCGGAAGTGATCCCGAAACCAATCCGGAACTCTGTGCAAGCACTAAATCGCTTCAATGTCACCAAAGGTTATGGGGGAAGGCGCGACATCAGCGAACAGATTTCACTTTCCCGTGCCGTTGCCACTCGCGCGACCAATTAGCAACGCTTGCAAGCCGTCAGCCGATTAAATAGTTCACCAGGAACCTAGATTTCTACTCGCGACAACCTCACGACGGGAACACAAACCTGATTCGACGAAAATCCCTGCACGACTGTGATCCCACTCACAGTATAGGTAGACCCAGTATGCAATCGAAGCCGAAAAGCTCGTATTTTCCTTCCAAGAAATGGCACCATGTGCTGGCCATGTGCTTGTAACCAGTGACGTAGGCGAAGCACTGCCAGCTATGCAGGGAATAAAGGACTTTGGTGGCCTTTTTGAAAATTATTCGTTAAGAAAATATAAGAGAAAGATGTTAATGCAACATTGGCAATCCATAAATTAAAGTATATATATATATATATATATATATATATATATGCTAACTTTTATGAAAGATAGAGAAAAGCAACAACAGATTTCCACACCACCATCGAGGTACTGCAAAGGCGCGTTAACCATTTTTTTTAGATGGTTGGTTTCTCCATTAGACCTATTTTTCCATCGAAAAAAGGGAGCTTTGGGATTATAAGCAAGAATAGCAGGTAGAAATATATGCGAATGAAAGCGCTAATTAGGAACTCAGTTATGCTATAGCGTATGGAGAATACTGAAGGTCTCGAATATAATAGGAAAAATGCAAAACCGTTCAAAAATAAAAAGCTTAAGCTTCACAAAGGCCCAGTATAAAGTTGAGACGATTGGTTTGATTTTAGAAGTCTGTTGAAAAATTTCAAGACAAAATATACTCTAACTCGCACAAAAAGTTTGATTAAGTATTCTTCATTAAAAAAAGAACAGCAAACAAATTTTCCCTGCACTTGGAGCTGAGCTACTAGGAAAGAATAAATGTCCCTCACATTTAGGGATGAATTGAAGTTATCTATAAATATATTTTCTAAAATTTGAATATACTCTATAAAAGCGGTTGGTGGACGGGTGAGAGACCCAAAGCTATATTCCCTAAATTCTAAATATAAGCTTGATGATAAAAGATCAGAGTGTTCAAAATTTGAAAGACATTGATGAGATTCTCGGACTTTTTTGAACAGATACCCACAAAAATAAAAAAAGGCGCTCTCGTGTATAAAGTCACCCTCAAAGACATCACAAGGCATAGATAAAATTTTAACATTAGATCGATTAGTGACGCTTCGGAAAATACATGGGGGAAAATTATTTACTCTATCTTGTGGAAGCTCTTGAATAACCTGACAATTACCAGCTTCAGCTATTTCCAGAAAAATAACCCCAAGGAGCTTGCGAAAAGCCTGTGAAAATTGCAAACAAGTGAGGCGGTTACGAAAACCTCCTTGTTTCCTTATCTTTGAAAAAAAATGCTCTAAAGCATCCTGGTTCAGTCGCCTAGTAAGAATAAATTTGAAACCCTTTGGCTGCAAAATTTTCCAGATAAGGACTACACTGCGAATAGAAATAAGCCAACCTTTGAAGCATTTAAAAGAAGACGTGACAACTTTACCACTAGAATGGATGACCTCAATTGATTCAATGAATCGATACAGTTCTATTAATTTGTCGGAGTGTTTTTGATTGAATCCACATCTTAGTTCCTTGGAATCAAAAAGTTTATGTGAGTTGAAAATATCAAATAAAGCGTCGAAGTTAAAGATGAACTCAGCAGTATTTACAGATGTGACAGAAGGTGAGTTTGCATTAGCACTAACTAAGGCATATAATGCCGACGCCACGGTGTTGCTAAAAAGTTGGGACGCAAGTTTGACTTTCATTTTTTCTCTATTATGAGGGTTCAAATGAGAGTTGGTCAATTTTGGTGCTAATCTAAAGTTACGTTTAGTATCCGTTTCATAAAATGCTCGAAGATCAGCAAAGTCGGCGAGTTTACCGTTAAATTTTATTTTATATGCAAGGAGAGCATTACGGACTGATTTCAAAAGATGTGGAGGATCAAAGATATAAAAAATTGGTTCATCTTTACCATCAATATTAAAAGAGGGACTATCTGGGGTGATTTTCAACAAGTTGGAAAGAGAATAGAAATTCGATCCTTGATCCGATATTATTGCAATGGGATTAAGATTTATTTCACGGAGTGAAACAATAATTTGAAATAAAAGGGTTTTTAATGCTTCTGCAGGGTAGCCGCTGCGACTGTAAAAGTAACCAAGGAGGTGTTTCCAATTATGAGCTATACCACGTACCATGAACACTAAGGTGTATTGAGCTATATAAGAAGTTTTGTGGGTACCATTATCTTCAAGACCAACAATTTCACCAGAATTTGTATCGAAATCTACGTGTGGTTGAAGCGACATTTCATCCATAAGGATAAGACAATTTCGATCCATTTCGGAAAGAAATAAAACTTTGAACTTAAGAGCCTCCAAATATATTTGGTGCAGACCAGGAATAGTGGGCCAGTTTTTAATAAAAGTGCACAATGTTTGGCGAGATGGCAACAGCAATCGCTTCCGAAGTGAATAATAGGCTGTAGGAGAAGTGAAATAAATTCTAAGACATAGCTCTTTCATGTCATTAGAAAATCTGTGACTTTTTTTGTTTGTTTTTTTAAAATTCCTAACATTCGCTTTAACCAAAGTGAACAAATCATAAGGTAGAAGGGTTTTAGCTTTATTCAAAAATTTATTGATTTCTTGCTTTTCAGATCGAAGATCTTTTATTATCTTATTTTGTTGCCAAATTTTTTGGCGAAGCTTTGAAATAATCTTTCGAGAACGACACTTTCTTGGCGTGTTTGCTGAAATTGATTTTAAAGTTTGTATTTGTGCATCCTGCGAACAAAGGGAACGGTTTGCATTTTCAGTACACCCTAATAAACCCTACAAAAATATTAACAAAACGGTACGGAGAGAATAATAACGCAAAAAACCAAGCAAACAAAATAAATCAGATAAAAAATAATTGAAAATCAAAAGAAAGAAAAATAATTGTAAATTAAAAATAAATGAACAAAAATATCTATTTAATTTCATTTTGGTTAAAATTTGATTCCATACCTCCACTGGCTCCATGGCGCAGTCGTCTATATTAGACGTTTTCTACAATTAATTTATTAAGAAACTCCAAATCGCCATTACTAGAGACAATTACATCACATGTACTGATAAAGTACATGAAATTCTCCACATCTGGCAGAGAATGCTGCAAATTTTTTTGGGGCATCGCTTCTCCAGTTTTGAGCCTTCCTGATTTTGTCATCATTTCTGGCTGAAAATGTGAGGAGCAGATCAACAGCGTATTTCGCTTTAGCGCATAAAGATCTGTTCTTCCAATGATCTTCAGCCATTCTTCTCGCCTTTAAAAACAGTCGTAAATGGAATTAATTAATCAAGCCGACCATACCAACAAAAGTTGTTGTTCGTGCGAAAACGTTTGTTGAAAGTGTTACCCCTATTTATATTACATTTATGGAAAAAATGTCATTCCTCAACTTTTTATAATTTTATTTTATATTTTTAATTTGTTTTTTAATCCTTTAATTTTTGTACAAAAAAATATTTTAATTGTTTTTAATTTTTACGACAAAAATCACTTCCCAGAACTATTTTACGGGTTCATATGACCTCTTGCCAAATAACAATTTTTTTAGGATGGGAACCCCCATAGATTCTCATGGGGCCGTGACCGTCGCAAACCTTTTATGCCATTATAGCATCCATCAGGAAGACCAGCATTCATACATTCGCTGTGCGTTTTGAATAAATTTGATATTGCACATCTTACCTTCTGCAGTCCCTGGGAAACCCAAACAACTTGTTTTCACTATTCCTGCAACTTCCACACACGACACACTTTTTTCTTACACTCGACATCTTCGCAACACGATTTTATAAAATCGAATGAGCTAAATGTCACCAAAAACGTTACTTCAATCAATTCTACGAACCATCGTTTGTATGTATTTTTTCGCGCGCGAAATGAAAAGCACTGACATGAGCTGTGGCAATGCTCCGACCAGTAGATAGCTGCCATCTTGCCATAAATGGCAGCAAGCAGATGATAAATGGCAGCCAACATATGATCAATGTAAACAAACATGTGCTAAAAGTAAACAAACATTTGACGTTTGTCCCGTAGAACCGCGGGCCGTGCTTGATAGTGCGCCTATATATGAAACATTACCTACTGGGTGTACCTATACTGTGATCCCACTCTTCCAAGAAGGAGCTATTTGACGGCTGTCAGCTGGACATGCGGATATTCAGCGGTTTTGGGGGCTCGTCTGTTTTGTCAGCTTGCGACGAGGTGTGCTGCCAACGTTGAAAAACAACTACTGAATTTTGAAAACACAAATGGCGGTTCAACTGCCAACTTCAAGACCAAATTGACCACGATTACTTTTGATTTTGTTGGTTGAATTCCAGTCTTAGTTTTATTTTCTCCTAAAATTCATTTCGAAATTCAACCTTCATTTGGTCGCAATGCGAAAAAACATTTTCAAATAAGGGAAACCCATGCACCATAACTGTGCCGCCACTGATATGTTGCAATCATCGCAGCAGCATCTGGCGCGCATTTCAAATGGATGCCGTTACTTAAAATTTCTTCGGCTGTCAAAAGTACGGGTGGTAGTGTTTACTTCGCAAATAAGTTAATTTTCTGCTGCAAATTGATTTTAAACGGCTCGGCATGGATGAACTAATTGCCACCCTTCGTGCTTTGGTGATCTCCCGCAAGGATCTGTCCACAATAAACGACATCCTCCGCGACTACGTGACATTCGAGGGCAAACCGGTGGAGGTCACCAAATATGGTTTCAAATCAATCGAGGAGCTGCTGGAGGCGTCCGGGGAGTTTAAGGTGTCCAAAAGGAATGGTGAAAAGTATGTGATACCCCGGAAACATGAATCCACCGCGCACATCACAAAGTTGGTGGAAAAGCAAAAATCCACGAAAAGGACCCGCAAAGTGTACGCCTCCAGCGTCAATATCAAACCCAGCAAATCGTACAAGAAGAAGAAGCGTGAATCCGAGATATATTGGGGATCGATGCCCAGGAGCTCCTCCCGCTCAGGATCGAGTTGCGATTCCTTTCCAAGTAACCAAACCTCGTCTTTTTTAGCTGGGTGGCAGCCGCCGTTTGCTAGGCCTCAACACTTTGGCTACACCTCTTCCCAAGAATCGATGCCGGACAGCACGTTTTCCAGCTTCCGTCGAAGTTTCCCGGAGCCCATCGACAACTACAGTGACGTCGAAATAGTGGTCGCGTTGGAAGTGTACGCCTCGTTCAAAGGAGTGACGCCGCCCAGATACCACGTGTACACGGTGGATGCCTACAGGGGCTACTTCTGTTCGGTTGCCATCGACAATCTTCACTGCTCCACGGAACCGTCCTTCTATGAGAGCCCTTTGCAAGCGAAGATCGAATGCGCGTATGCGGCCTTGCAGATCATCCATTCGAACAACATGCTGCGACTGTATCCTGTATATCACGGCTGCCCCAAAACGTTGGCCAGAAAGATCGCCGCGGAACTACAACTGCGCGGTGGTCGCGCCCCGTGCCACAGGATTCCGCAGCTGTTTCGCAGCCGCTACGGCGAAACGCTACCGAACAATTGGCTGTCGGTGGCGAAGCAGTCCGCACAGTTTTCTATGAAGGAATCCGATTCGGGAGACGTTCTGGTGCTAAACAATTGGCTATAGACGCCTTTCAAAAAGTCCCGATTCTCATCGTGATAATTTGTAGTTAGTCTCGTGAAGAGAGTTTTTTATTTTTGTCTTTCAAATTTTGACGTCAAATTTTGCGTTTGCAACACTTTTGTATTTTTTACGTTAATGAAAAAAAAACAATTTTATTTACATACACTTCAGAGGTATGTTTCGTTACGATAGGATGTTACAGTGGTAAAGCATTTAGTATGTAAGATAAAATTACTTATAATTATAATAATAATTTAGTATTGTTCAGTCGAGCTGCTCACTTTATTACGGCAGCAAGCAAATCGAATTTTCTCGATGAAGACTGGACAATATTTACCGCCAAGTAAAAGTCTTCCATGTTCAGACAAACACGTTACTCATAATTCAATTTTTAGGATCAACCAAAAAAAAATACTGGACATTTTTGTTCAGATTGGATGATGTCTTTGACGCCAACAAAATGTTTGTCTGTGAAATTATGTAAGGTGCCCGTAAAAATAGTGTTCGGTAGTCAAGGAAACAATTCCTAGAAGTCCTGCAATGATATTATCATTGCGTTCGTTGTGGAATGTATGACTCTCAGGACATGCTTTCTTGATCACGTAGTAGCCCTTATTTTGGACCGTATACATTTTTTTCAAACCAACTGGATTTTTGTAAGAAATAAATTTTACTTTGATAATGATTTGGAAAGGCAAATAAAAATTATTGAGCATCACAAAATATTCGCAATGCGTTTTTATTAACATGTTTCCATTAACAAACCATTTTGGGATGTCAAAAAAAATCTCAAATGTCTGTCATGGAGCAGACTCAATGGAATGTCCGGAATATCTTAAACGAGTTAACCTAGCCCGCAGGAATATCAACTGCGAAAAAATTTAAGTATGAAAAATGCACACACATTGAACATGTTATACGCAAATCTTCGAAGCATTCGTCAAAAAATAGAAGATATTGAAATTTACGTGAAGGATCACAAGGAAGTCAATGTCATGCTATTCTGTGAGATATGGTTATACGATTCGGAGATTGATTTCTACCAAATAAATGGATACAAAGCTGTTTTCTGCTGTAGAGATGACAACAGAGGCAATAATAATCGAGAAAAACTGACAAGCAAACTCTAAATATAGGAACCTTTTACAAATCTTCGGAGACTTTTTCTACATTCATTGAACATATAGATGACTTAAACTCTACGCACAAATCACTTATAACAGTAGCAGATGCCAACATTAATCTACTAGACGATGATACACAATACCGAACATACATACAGGGTGGGCCATTTACTTTTTTCAAAATAAAACTGTGATAAATAAAAAACGGATGAATGTTTTTCAATGCGGTTTGTTTCCTTCAAAAGTACAATCTTTCCCATTGATTATGAAACACAATTTCATTTAGATGACTCCCACGGCTGGCCTCACAGTAGCCCAAACAGTCGGTCCAATTTTTCAATACATTTTCGAGAGTATGCGGTGTAATTTCGCCTATGGCCGACTGAATATTGTTCTTGAGTGCAGCAATTGACGTTGGATTATTAGCATAGCATTTGTCTTTCACGGCGCCCCACAAATAGTAGTCCAACGGTGTCAAATCACAGCTTCGCGGAGGCCAACTAACATCTTCAGAACGACTTATCACTCGATTGTCGAATTTCGTATTCAGCAATTCGATTGTTAGATGGCTTGTGTAGCATGGAGCACCATCTTGTTGGAACCAAATGGCGATCATATCAACATTCTCAAGCTTCGGAATGAAATAGTCGGTTAATATGCACCGGTATCGCACATCATTGACTGAAACAGCCGCACCATCATCATTCTCGAAGTAAAATGGCCCAATGATACCACTCGACCACAATCCGCACCAAACTGTCACTCGCGGAGGATGCATTGGCTTCTCAACAATAACGTGTAGATTTTCGGTGCCCCAAATTCTACAATTTTGTTTGTTTACATAGCCACCGAGATGAACATGTGCCTCGTCCGAAAAGCTGATTTTTTGGTAAAATTTAGGGTCTTCTTTCAAACGTTCATTGGCCCATTTAGCGAATCGGAAACGCATCGGGTGGTCTCATGTCTTCAACTTTTGAGTCAATTGAACTTCATAAGGCGTCATTCCGAGGTCTTTACGCAAAATTCTCCTCAAACTGGTGCGAGGAACGACCAATTGCTGAGAACGTTTTCGAGTTGATGTTCCAGGCGACTCACACACACTCACAGCCGCAGCATCAATATTATTGGGTGTTCGCACAGTTGGTGGACGTTTACGGTCTGGTTTATTAATGAGCAATCCGGTTTCTCTCACTTTTTTAACAAAATAACCCACATATTAACTTATTGATGCTTTTTTTCGGCCCATTTTTGAACGCAACTTTTTTGTAGTTTTTGCAGGAACACAGTCACTTTGAAAATATTGTTTTAATATTTCCCACTTTTCTTCAAGCATGTGTCTGACCATTTTTGTTGACCGGAGATATAATACTAACTACCTGCTAAAAAAGTTATGGCGAAATTCCGACGATACTCAAAATAACCCGTAGTTCAAAATGAAAACGTTAGATGGCCCACCCTATACATATATACTCTTACAGCCAATAATTCTGAAGTATGTATTAAATACAAAAACACCGACGAGGTTAATCTCAGGTACAATCTTAGACCATATAACTACAAACAGTCAGACGATTAAACGCAGCACCAACTACACTTTTGAAGACTGGCCACGGTTAGACCATAGACTGATACGTTTAACAATTAAAACACATACAATGACCAAAGTAAAACCAAGTTTGAAATATATAACTTAAGCCTAGTACACAGTTCGATTCAGAACAGAAAATTCTGCATGTCTCCACATTTGGTAAATAATTTGCTGCTGGAAATTTGACAATGGAGGTGTTGGCAACAACTTCAATGACAGTTTTAATGACAGCTATTGCCAAAAGTCAACTTTCTGCATCGAAAGAAATGCCGAAACAATTAAAATTCAAGTCTGAAAAGTGTGGAGAGTACTTGGTGCTGCGATCTACCGAGTTCATCGATTCTGCGCAGAAAACTGTGTACTGCTTCTGCAGAATTGAGTCTGAAATTCTGTGCGGAATTTCTGCAACTGCAGAATGTTCATACAAATTTCTGCGCAGAACCGAACTGTGTACTAGGCTTTACCTCGGAAAAAAAATTCATTGAGACAACTAACCATCTACTTAAAAAGAAAACCCCAGAAAGTTTCCAGGAATTGGCCGGGATAATACACGAAGCTAAAGATTCCGCCACGTTTACTAAATCCATCAGGACAAGGAATGTAACGTGGATTACTGAAAAAGTTATTACTGCCTCAAAGAAAAAACGTAAAGCATATAAAATGCTAATTAAGGATCCTTCCAGTCCTACAAAACAGAAACAATACAAAATAATAAAAAACGAATGTAATAAAATAGTTAAAGAAGCAAAGCAACGTTATTATTCCATAAAGCTTGAGCAAAGCTCAAAAAATCATAGCAAGTTCTGGAATCTAGTTGACGATGTTCTAAGGAAAGGTGAAAAAATTAAGACACACAATATCGACAAACTATTTTTCGCGAACAAGATGATCAGTGAATCGAAGGAAATAGCCAACTGCCTTAATCACCATTTCTCAAAAATAGGTCATGAAATAGTAACGAAATTACCGTCGATGCGGACATCATCGTCCCAAACACATCCCCAATCGCTTCTTTCCATTTAAGAACAACCAATACAAAAGAAATAATCGAGACTATTGATTCTCTACGAAACCATACTGCACCAGGTCCTGATGGTATATCCGTTGATGATCTCAAATTATTCAAAGAAAATATTGCTGATACTCTCGCGAAATTAATAAATAAATGTATTAGGCAGGGAAGATTGCCGGCATACTTAAAAATCTCTGCAGTTATACCGATTTTTAAAGGAGGTGATGAAACTGACCCAAACAATTACAATTGAATTCCTTAAGTAAAATTGTAGATTCCCGAATCAAAGAATTCTTATTGCAAAACCGAAATCTTGCATAGAAACCAGTACGGATTCCAGGCGGGCAAAGGCACGACAGATGCCATTCCTGATGTAATTAGATTTGTGAATGAGTACTTGGATAAGGGCCATTACGTTGCAGCAGTTTTCGTGGACCTAAAGAAAGCTTTCGACACAGTGACACATGAAACTTTAATCACCCGGCTCGGTGAATATGGAATTGTTGGAAAAGCAAATGAATTAATACGCAGTTACTTGACGGATAGATTTCAAAATACACTAATCGGAGACGTCAAAAGTAAAACTGCTAAAACTAGCATAGGTGTTCCGCAGGGCTCGATCATAGGACCAACGCTATTTCTACTTTATATCAACTCCATAGAAAAAGCAGACCTTGTTGCGAAAGTGGTTGTGTACGCAGATGACACTGTGCTCGTATACTCAGGTAAAACTAGTCTCGAAATTTAACAAAAAGTAAATACTGACCTGGACAAGTATTGGTGTTGGCTTCTACAAAGTAGATTGGCAATAAACGCGGGGAAAACAAAATATATTATTTTCAAACAAAAGAAAAGACTAACATACAACCACACGTAAAAATCAATGACACAACCCTCCAGAGAACAAATAAAATATTTAGGACTTCTAATAGACGAGAAACTAACATGGACTCCACACATAAATGATCTAAGGAAAAAAAACTGGCTGTCTGAATTGGTCTTCTACGTCGCTTCTACTTCTTTTCAAAGAAAAAAAAATCCAAATTATGTATGCGCACCTCCTTTCCAAAATTTTCTACGACATCTTGAATTGGAGCCAAACCTCTAAAGGTAACCTCATGACCATCTCGAGATTAGTAACCAAGACGTATAAGACCATTTACAATCTCACTATGTCAACTCCAACGAGCGAAGTTTACAAAACAGCCCAAGAATTGAATTTGCAAGGCATGATTTCCATGGAAAGAACTAAATTCATAAATAAGAATTTACACCGTGGTGATTACCACTGTACCACTGTGAAATTAGATAGAATTAAGGGGAAAAACACTTACAAAATGAGAAACATGAATAATATAGCTATAGCATTTGCCAGAACTGATCGGCTAAAAGAAGACCCCTTTAACAAAGCAAGTATAACTTTTTCAATACACTAGCCGACAAAATTAAAAACATAGCGAACCCAACTTCCTTGAAAACGACACTAAAAAATACCTCCTTCAGGACCAACATTCGAAGTAAGTTACAAGTACAATCAGCTCCACTAAAGCCAAAGCCAAACATGTAATCAACAGGAAATAATTCATAAACATATAGTCTGAACTATTAATCTAACTAAAAGGACACTTGAACTTACAAATTTGGTACTATCCCTTATACCGATTTCTTATCGTCTGGGAAATACTATGTACTGAAATTTAAATACGGAGAATTGCTAAAAATTGATGGAGAGAGTGATTGAAGGAGACGGAGGTGGTTTTAGTCGGTAAAAATCCGGCATACCGAGAGGCAGGAGCTGATCGGTATCTTTTGAAGATTTCCACCTCCCAACGTTGAAAAAAAAGAAGGTCAAAGTCAAGTAGTAGTTTGCCGCGACTTGATAACCAGAAAAATCTGGAATCCGTTTCCAACTGGAGGGCAGCGAGACCTTTTTGCACTCGGTCCCAAAAAGATGGATATGATTTCGGTACGACAGAAAAAATACGAGGAATCGAGTTTAGGAAGCCAAAGTATCCAGAAGGGAAAAAAGGAGATCGCGTGGATAAGAGTTGTTTTTTTTTGTGAAAGGAAGTAGAGAAGCAGAAATTTAAGCACAGTGATGTTAGTACCGTTCGTGGATACTATGTGATGACGCGGTTTTTATCGTGCATAGCTAGATTGTAAATCAGTTGCTAATGGAACGTGATCTTTTACCCAGCAATGGCTCTGTCAATTACTTCATATACTACGAATAGCATTGATCCTTCCAGAAACATGATTTTGGATCGATTGATTGTACATTTATTTCGAAGGCATATTTAAGCAATTTAGGCTTAAAAGTCGATGTGTATCACAAAACATCATTTCAATTTCATCGACTGACATCGTTTGATCTTAATTAACCATTAGTGACAACTGTGCGGGAAATATTCTACCCTGCGAAAACGTGAAGCGTCTTTTCGTTAATAATTTAATGGATTATAACGTAAAACTGATGTGAAATTGTGAGTCGTGAAGGACAAGGCATATGGAAAGAGCAGTCATCCTTGATGATGATTATAAAAGTCATAAATGAACATGTGTATATTTCGATGTAACAATGAGTAAATGTTAACAAAGTTTCGCATAAATTCGGCACAATTCAGAGTTGGAATCAATGTCAAGGGAAAAAAGCTTAGTGAGTAAAGTCAGGCCATAGTATACTTTTTTTCAGGACAACTACTAGCGATGAAGAGCGTTCATTATCAGGCAGAGTAAGTTGGGTTTCTCTTATTTTTATTATCTTTGTTTGGAGTAACATGAATTTTTTTTGACTAAACTTTCTTTTTTCTTTAATTATAGTTTTCGTTTAATTATAGTTTTTTTTATTCCGAATTAAAATTTTCCTTTAGTCATACTCTTATTATTATTCCGAATTATAGCTTTCTTTTAATTATTATTTTTTGTTCCGAATTACCGTATTATTATATTTTTATTATATTATTTTTAATTTGAATTATTTTAAATATATGTATATATTTTTTGACGGCATGATGGTCTAATTTTCTTCAGGCTCAGTACCTACAACCAATCCTGATTCCCATCCAATGTTATTTTTCTCAATTATTAAGTAGGATGGATCGACACAGGGCTAGCCTTTAACTCCTCAAAAACACACCCACGAGCTGAGCCTAAGCCGGCATCGTTGCGCCATCCACGGGGTGGAAGGCTAGGAAAAAGAAGATAAAATTGAACACATCATTAATATGAATGGCATTGAATGCACGAATTGGAGCGAGCCTTTCATGGAGGGTGGGTGGAGTTAGAAGTCTCTAAAAATTGCGTTACGTAATTTATGGATGGCGCCTAACAATTTTTAGAACTGTAAATGATTGCATCAACGCCTGCTTACGTCTAAAACATTGAAAACTCAAATCAGATTATCTGTGAATTGTTTGAACATGCTTACGTTTCGAAAGCAACCTCTTGAATTATAAAACAAACCAAGGAAATGAATCAGAATACAATTTCGCGTCTATACATATTTATTTGTGTAAAAATAATGAATTTTTTCCCATAAGATATGATTAAACAATGGTTGTTTCGGATGATTTTCATGAAAAAACACTATTCAATTATGCATTATGTATTTACAGCTAAGATTCTTTATATCCTTACTATTATTTACTTTACACCGAATTGTGTGGTTGCTGTGAAATACATATTGCGACTCACATTTTCTTTATATTTTGTTACCATGATGGCGAACATGCGTACATATTTAATTTACGCATTATTATCGCGACATAGAAACACATAAAATGTTCTGCAGGCGATAATATTAAAAAATCACTTACAATTTTATTGGTAAAAATAATTTGTTTTTAAAAAAAACCCAACTAGAACATATTTTATTATACAATACTTTTTTACGCTCTTATTCGCGTAGTTGTTGTCATTTCTATTTAGAATTATTATATATTTTTTAAACTAATCGCGAATATTATATACGATTGATTATATTGCCATCAACAGCAAAACGATTGAGAAATCATCAAAATAAAATTATTTTTCCAATATTTCCCGCCCCGGAATATATGAAAAGTGCACGAATTTAAATAAAAATTATGAAAATATTTCCACCAACCGAAAAAATATCGTCCAAATTTCGAGAAAACAATGTTTCAATGCGTCAATTCATCGTCTTCTTGCTTCACCTCAAATTTGTATGAAATCTCGACTGGTGCGTTTAGTTCATTTCAATTGACCAATTATTTTTGTGCTTGCATCTTGGCCTGCATTTGAACAATCATTTCTTGCATTCGTCGCAATTCGGCCTCCTTTTCCTGCAATATTCGATCCTTATCGGTATGCGTGCCGTTACCCATATTGGCCGACGTATCGGTGTCCTTGATTGGTCCGCTCTTTTTGATGCCTTTCGCCAAACGTTCCGAACGATAGTTCTCGTAGTGAACTTCTTGTGTGACCTCTTGAAGATCTTGCATGTGAGTTCTGCGTTGTTTAGATTTATTATAAATAATAAAATTCAGATATTCTTGTAAATGATTACGAGCACTTACATTAACATGGTACGCAATTTTATAAAATCACAATGCTCGGGATTCTCCACCTCGACAACGCCCCACGGATACAATCGTCCGCGTACTTTTTTACCTTTGACTTCGAGTAAAGTGGTGGCGCCGCACACTGCAAATGGAACCGCTTCCTTTAATTGTTTCACCTGGAATGTAAAAGAATTGTTTCAAATAATTTATTGCAATTTATACAAATCTACAAAAACAAAATTCGAAAAAAATAATAACTGGCTCAATTTTCGAAAATCAGTGCTGATAAAGTGATTTTACGCCAATTTGAGTGTGACAAAACTATAAGAAAGATAGATGTAAATGTGTAATTCTGCAGTTATTTGGAGGTGTTCGACACGGATGGTACTTTTTTGTGATTGAGAGTTTTGTTTTTGATGGAAAGTTAAAATTGCGTTGAGTTGTGAAGATGGTTGGTTGGTTGGTTATAGTGGCAGCCTCCTTTATCCAAAGATGGCTCACTTGGGCCACTATAGGCCCATTGTGATACCACAGAAGATTGAGACGGCACTAGAACCTACAGGATAACGAGAACCATTTAGATTCTCGTATGAAGTTGGCTATGTAGCTAATATTTAAATCAGCTAATTCCGTGAGGCTGTCCAGGAAAGATGAGCCTAAGGTTTGCATGCGTTTCCTGGATAGTGCTGGGCATTCACACAGAAAGTGTTGGATTGTCTCTTCCTCGTCTTCCGATCTGCAACTTCGGCAGTAATCGTTGAAAGGAACACCCAATCTTTCTGCGTGTCTGCCAATCAGACAGTGCCCCGCCAGTACAGATACGATGGAGCTCAAGGTTTCGCGGCTCGTGTTAAGAAGCCGCTTGGCGCGTTTGGAGCACAGTGCGTGCCAAGTTTGCCTGCTTGTCCTACAGGTTTTTCAAGTAGCCAGGCCCTATTTGCAGCCTCCATGTAGTATTGCTTGAATCCTAGCTTTGTGGAAGCTAGAGGTTGGCCGACTTGGGTTGTAAGTGTATACTCTTGGAGTTCAATGCCAGCTCGTGCTAGGGCATCTGCTTCGCAGTTTCCCGGTACCCAGCAAAGAATCACTTCACAATGAAGCGATATCATGTTTAGTTGTGAGCGGCATTCCATAGCAATTTTGGATGGGGTATGCACGCTGGATAGTGATTGGATAGCAGCTTAACAGTCAGAGAAAGTTGTGAACACTCTCTAATACTGACCACAATTTGTAGTCGAGGGGACTAAGGTCTGGACTGGCTGATGGTCACAAATTAACGCTGATAAACTCTGGCACATGATTCCTCAGCCACTCTTGTGTGGTTTTCGTCTTGTGGGCAGGGGCAGAGTCTTGTTGGAAAACCCATTTTTTTATTTTCAAACATGGTTCCGCTTAGGGGCTCCACCACTCTTGCTCATTAAGATATCCGACTGATAGTTTTTGGCAGCTGTTTTAACGTCCTTTTCACAGAAATGGATAAAAATGACATTTCGTAGGACACTCCCCACCAAACCATTACTGATGCTAGATAATGTCCTCGTTCAACCCTCGGGATCTTTTCTGTAGCCTTCTTAGAAGATCGTGCATATATCCTATAATTGTGTATGTTGAAAGATTCCTCCACGGAAAGATTTTCTCGTTGGTAAAAAGTATTCTTTTGTACTGCCCTTTACCGTATCTCGATAACAGCTGTTTTAACTTTTCCACCCTATTTCGTTTTAAAGCGGGATTGAGTCTGTGTCCTGTTTGTCTTCTAAAAGCTGTAAGTCCCAAGTCTTCTTTGATGATACGAATCATGGTTCTCCACGCAATATTCATTTCACGCGACAAGATTTTCTGATTGCGGAAAGGATTTCTTGCGATTCTGGACCTTACAGCTTTGATGGCGTATGGCTTATGAGCCGAGCGAGATATGCCAGATCTTTTACGGTCTATTACATCTCCAGTATCAATGAATAACGGTATTGTTCGATACACGAAAACACGCGTGATTTTTAATGGCTTTAGTGTTTCGAAAATTCGGCCTTCCTCCATCCTACATTTGTGTAAAGCAATCACAGCGATGCGGTTCTCTTTGCTAGATCACTCCATCGTAACGGCTCAAGCTACACTGACAAAATTTTATATTTCAACAAGACAATGCCGGCGGTTCACACAGCGCGTATAGTAAAAAAAACTGATTTGAGGTCAATCGAATACAAACTCTTCCGTGGTCAGCAAAATCCCCCGACCTAAATATAATGGAAAATCGTTGAGGGATCTTACCACGAGCAGTTTATTCGAATGGCCGTCAGTTCTAGTCAATAGAAGATTAGAAATCGTGCATTCTGGACCAATGGAGACTCTTAAATCAAAGAAACCATCAAATAATTATTAAAATCCTTGCCAAAAAGAATGAGAGAAGTAATAAAAAAATAAGGGAGCATCAACTCATTATTAAAGAGTAAATTGTTTTATTAAGATTGCTATTTTGAATCGGCACATACTCGTCCAGGTTGTTCAGCATAACATATCGGGGCTGTTCGCCAGCAAGCGGCCGATAGTCTGGGAACATCCATTTATCCATTGACTACGATCAAGAATACAACAATACGAAAAGCACTATGTAGCGTATTCTCATAAAAGGTTTACGTCTTCATGCCTACAAACTCCAACTGGCTCTTTAGCTCAGGCCAACAGATCATGCACAGCCAAGAGAGTTCGTCAATTGTTTCATGAAACTATTCCTGAACGCAAAGTTTTACAACAAAATCACATATCATATTTAGCAATGAGGCTCATTTTCATGTTGATGGATGCGTTAACAAGCAAAATTAACGAAACCACAAATGTGTTGAATCGGAAAGAAATGCATTCCAAACGTGTCACTGTTTGGTGTGGATTTTGAGCTGGAGGCATCCCAGGGTTGCCAGGAATGCCCTATAAGTCAATCGCGAACGGTATCGGGAAATGATGACCCATTTTTTACGCCTCAAATGGATGGTATGTGCCTTGAAGATACATTGCTGTGAAATTGAAAGGAAATTATTTCAAACCGTTGATTTTATTGGATAATATACCTTTAAGAAAATGAAGTAACGATGAAAGGTTGATTATATACCATTCGAAAATAAAATAATAATAAAACAACATAAAAACTCGCTGTAAGATTTGCGAAAAAGTATAAACTCAGTGTAATGTTTGTTGAGTTTTTCATTTAATACTTAGTCCAGTTGCCCTCGTTTTTGATTAACGCTATTAACAAGACTATTTAATATGCTATCTGACATCTCGTTCCAGACTACTATTATTCTTGCCTTTAGTTCTGCTACATTTTCAAGACTTTCTTCTTCGCTAAGATGCCCCACAAGTTTTCTATGCGATTCAGGTCATCACTTAACGCTGACCATGGCAATAATTGTATTCCATAATCCTGAAACCACTTTTTGTGGAGGCAGCCGTATGGATGGGTGCATTATACTGCTGAAAAATAAGTTTTCATCTTCCGCTAGCGTCACAAAAGGCAGTAGATGATCCTCTAGTAACTCCTGATATCCGACAGCATTAAATCTACCATCGACGAAGGCTATTTCGCTCCTAGAATGTTTTTTGAAAGCTGCTTAAATCATCACAGAACCATCTCCCGGTGCTCTTCTTGGCATGACTCTTCTATCCTTCCGTAAATCGTGCCAGTAGTATCCATCTGGTCCATCAAGATTGAACTTTTGCTCGTCGCTAAACATTACATGATCCCAAATGGTTCTTTTTTGAATAAATTTTTCGGCAAATTTCAGTCTGGCTTCGTTGTGATGTGATGTTTCGTCAATTTGGGTTTTAGTAAACATTTGTGGTATTTAAAGTTTTTGGAGGATGCAGCCCATTTTCTAACTAAGCTCGGATCACATTGCAAGTTTAATTGGCTAATAATTTTCGATGATGTGTTCGATAGTTCTCTTAAAACTGCACACTGGGCGAATATTTTGGATAACGTCCAGAAAACTTCTTTTCCCCATAATTCTCGATTCCAAGCTTCAACAAATTGTTAACTACACTCTGCAATCTTTTAATTTATCCGCGATTTCTCTTTGAGATTTTCCACTGTTCCTTAAATCAATAATTCTGTTTTTCAACATCGCTTAGTTTTTTTCCACGAGGCATTCTAGGGATCGACAAAAACTTTAAAACTAACAAAAAATACACTTGCACGTCTTTACAGTGTTAAAATGCTACATAAAAACTCAAATCCACATTAGAAACACTCTTGGCAAACTTAGAACAGCAACTGAGTTTATAATTATCCACAGCTGAAAAAGAACACTTTTGGGATTTTTACCTTGTACTTAGCGTGGTTGAAAGAAAGGGATACGTAGATGATTGAAAGGATTTCCTGGGAGTCCCAAAATAACATGTTCAGACAAAAAATTCATTTTCTAGAAATGCTTGGGGGGGAAATCGAAGAATTGGGTTTTCTGCGGGCTTTCTGAAGTCCACTGTTTATGTCCATAGGCACACGACCATCCAAGCTTAGAAGAAAAGATCATATTGGGTTCGCCACACATCGCGATCGGTCAAATTAAAATAAAAAAGGGCTTTGAACAATTTTTATCCGATGCGAAAATTACTCAAGGCTTACACAAACTACCCGGATGATCAATTGCCTCCCACTATTAGTGACTATCTTTGATAACATGGAACCACTCCACTGAGACTCGAGAATATGAAATTATATTATTGAATTTTTGAATATTATTCTATTCTTGAAATGACGTAATAAAGATTGTTCAATCAAACAATTCTCTACTTACCTGTTCTTTATAATCTTCATCTTCGTCACTATCGCAATCAGGCAATGGATAAATTTTTATACCGTTATCCTCAATCTCCTGCAGAATGCGACACTTAAGGCGTAGAATTTCTTTTCGTGTTAAGCAATCGGCTTTGGCAATAACAGGTACAATATTCACTTTAGAATGTAGTTTTTTCATGAACTCAACGTCCAATGGTTTTAATCTGGAAATAAAAAAGTTGATGCAATAAATCATTTAATTTATTCATCACTTTTGTAATAATTGTTTAAGAATTTTATGTATTTTTTTGAATCTTTTGACTTGTAGCAGAGAAAATTATGAATTGTGAAAAATAGAAATATTTTGATAATCTACTTTCAATTAGACATATTCCAACTTACCCATGTCCGAATGGTGATATAAAATAGAAACAACAATGTATCCGATTGTCGACAATATTGCGACGATTCAAACCGCTTTCATCTCTTAAAAATCTCTCGTATTGCTCGTCAATATATTCTAGGATTGCACTAAAACTGTCGGAATTGTCGATGGCATCGCCAAAACCAGGTGTATCCACTACGGTCAGACGTAGCTTAACACCCCTCTCTTCAATTTCCACTGTTGACGCGTCCAGCTTTACTGTCTGTTTTTGTTTTTCTGAAATAAATTTGAAAAATCATAGTAAATTCATCGTATGCCAATGAATATCAAGAAAATGGAAAATAATATGATGAATTATTGATTTCGATACGTACCAACTGCATCTGGAATGATTCGTTCCGGATAGAGATCTGTTAAAAATAAACTATTCACTAAAGTTGATTTGCCCAGACCGGACTCGCCCACCACCATCAATGTGAATTCGAATCCTTTTTTCACCGATTTCCGATGCACTTGATTCGGTAGATTGGCGAAACCCACATAGCCGGGCGTCTCGAGACTTGAAAACTGGAATGGATCAATTGAGAAGTGCATGTGAGTACAAACATATATGATGATTGTTAATGTGCAGATAAATGGGCGAATGTTGGGGCGATTATTTATTGCATGTGATTAAATAGTGTGTATGCACAGATGCTTCACATGCAATTCAACACGGAGAGCACACATGCTCGCCAAACTACCATTTATATTGGGTAGAAACGAATGAGCTGCAGTCTGGAAAAATATGAATTAATTAATTCAGTCTGATGTCGAGTTGTGAGGCAGCAATGTAGGATTTTTAATGGAAGGGTGAGCGAGTTATATATACAAGTAAAAGATGCATGATATGGTCTTTTTTAAACTTACTCACAAAAATTGTCCTGAGAAGATACAAATGGGGAGAACTTAGCTTCAACTATTACTTCCCAACATTGAAAATTAAAAAAAAAATCATTTGTTATTCGTCGATTTGTCGAATTTTAAAGTTAGTCCTTTTAAGACTGCAAATAAAATAAATCCGATACGGTTTGCATGCAATTTAGTTTACACTCGCTATAAGATTAAATGAATTGTTAAAATGTTTTTGTTACTGATACAAATTTTTGTGAATATTAACTTGGTAATAAATTGATTTTTTTGGTTGTTAAAAGCGGCAATTGTTTTACGGGCTTCGACCTCATTTAATCCAGGTCTATCCCTAAAAAACATAAGATAATTGTGGTCCTTTTAAACTTCTATCTCTCCTACTTTCTGTGTTAAAAACTGCATGCATACTACTCTTGCTTTTGGGCTGCAAAACAAATCGTTCTAAAAATTGTCCGTCGCCAAAACAAGAACCAAACCGTGAAAACAGTCGTTTCCAATCTTTTCTCGCATTTTTGGCCCAAAGAGGACAAAGAACTTGGATTCTTCTTTCTAATCCAGCTAGTTCGCATCTCAATGACCGACCAATAGTCATCAAAATTGTTTTGCTTCACAGGTCGTTGAATATTTTAATTGTAAATTTGGTAAAGGTTAAGATTATGGCGTAAGTAGGATCGAAAGAGGGGGGTTCCCCTATTTACTATGGCATCAAAAGTTCGCGGCGGTCACGGCCCCATGAGAAGTTATATGCGCGGGAGGGTGAGGGGACCGGGGGTGGTGGGATGTGCAAAACGTGTTTACAAAGTGTTACCTCTATTTATATTACATTTACGGTAAAAATGACATTCATCGATTTTTTTTATAATTTATTATTTTTTTGAATTTTTACGAGAGTGGGGGCCACAATCTTAACCTTTACCGTATATGTTTTTAGATATCATTTGGAGTCCCAAACCCTGAAATATCGAGCAAAGATCTGAATTCCAGGAAGAGTCGAGGTTCCTAAGATTTCAATGGCATTGCAAAACCATTTAAAACAAGCCGCGAGGTGCGACCCTTGAGGTCCACACGGTCAACTTCCCAGTAATATCTACATAAACATCAACAACATTACAACAATGAGAGGTATTCATAGCAGTAACAGGAATGAGTTAATAAGAATCATATCGTCTACGGGAGGGTCCATTGATTACGTAAGGTTTTTGGTCGATGAGGACAGATTGAATATTCACGCGGATCAATCGGTGGGGGCCTTTTTGGTCTTGAAAATTTTTGTTGGTTTTTATAATTTAAGCATTTTTTTTTAAATAAAAGACTATAAAAACTATGTAAAATCTGCTCAAATTATGCAAATATTTAAAAACTTTGATTGAATTTACAACAATTTTTTAGAATAAAAAAAAAATAAAGTAATAGCATTCGTATAAACCCTCTTTACATGGTAACTTTGAATGATTTTTTATTTTTCATTTATTTTTTTTTATAATCAAGGAAGAAAATTTTGCCGGTTTCTCTTCAAAACCTGATAAGAATGTATACATTTTATAAACATTTATTACTGTGCTGTGCAAATCAGGTTAAAAAATATTTTTTATGAAAATAACTATAATTTTTTGCATTTTCTTCTATTAAATTAAAAAAAAAGCTGAAACAAGTTTTTATAATGTATAAACTTCACAAAGATATTAATACACGTCAACTGACACCTTAATGATGCAAATATTATATCTGGTTCGTGAGATATAGAGAATGATAAAAATGACCTTGAAAATCATGATGACTTTTAGTGATTTTTTATTTTTAATTGAATTTTTTACGTAATCATGACAAAATGTTTTGATGTTGTTTTTACAAACATTGTTTGGAGTATATAAATTTTATAAACATTGTCTACTTATTTACGCAAATCAGGTTAAAAATTTATTGTTTATGATAAAAACCCTAATTTTTTGCAATTTTTTTTTTAAATTAAAAAACGGCTACAACGATTTTTTTAGAAATTTGATAGATTCACACAAATGTTGATACGCGTCGATTGACACCTCTATGATGCAAATCGTATGTTTGGTTGGCGAGATACAACGCATGACAGAAATGACCTTCAAAGGGTCAAAACAGCAAACCCCCCCGACCGAAGTATCCCAAAAACTAATCAGCTCTTAAGATTGCAAAGACGCTTCGATTGACACCTTAACGAAGTCGATATGATTTTGTTTACGTGCGTTATGCTCGTAGAAAAAAGTGTCCACGAACGTACGTACGTACGTACGTACACACACACACACACACATACATCTCCCTTTCTAAAAACAATTTATATATACTCTATAGACCTCAAAACGTAAAGAAATGTTGAAAATTTCAATTTCGATTTTCGAGGCGATTACAAGAACTTCCCATATACTGGGAAGTTAATAAGATTTGAACACTTAAATTATGTCCAACGAAAAATCAAATTCTTTCTTCAATTGAAACTGTTTTACTTTTTATTATTTGTATTTTATTATTTCTATGGTCGATTCTACATTTGTTTATAATATAAGAGTTTTTTACACTTTTCGCGATCTCAAATTTCTGATCTTTTTTCGGAGTCCTTCCATCAAACTTTTGTTTTTGGTGATTTGATTTCCTTTTATTTATGCAGCTCTTTCACGTTAGTGTCAGCTTTTTGGACCTTCTTTCAATTGCCTTCAACGATTGCCCAATATCGTTCGATCGTTTGAAGCTGTGGGACATTTGATGGATTTAGCTCACTTTCCACAAAATACACACGATATTTTTAAAACCATTATAGCATGTTTTTCGCGTAATGGGTAGCAGTTAAATCAGGCCCAAGTATTATAGGTACGTTCTGCTTTTCTTACAAACAGTAGTAAACGTTTCTGAAAACATTCCCTGAAGTAGATTTCCGAGCTGATCGTACCTGTTGTGAAGAATGGGGAGCTCTTTTCACCGCATTTACAAATGGTACTGATACTTTTACTTGTGTCGCAATTGACTTCAATGTTTTCTCTGAATTCTCTATAAAAAGTTTCATATTATGCATGTTCGTTTTCATTCATTTTTACCGTATTAATGTTTAAACTTCGACAACCAGCTGGTGGCAGCAGCTCTGCAGATAATAATTTTCAAGGAAAATAATCCACAAAAAGAAGCGCATTTTCTAGAAGACGATTTTAAAGACTATTCTAGCGATGATTATGTGAGAGATATGGATTATTTGCCTTCTTTATCGGATCGCAGCGACAGTTGTGAATCGCTAATAAGTTCTAAGGATGATTTCGATGAAGTGGATTCAAACAATGGTGTGTTGCGTTTTTAATCTCACTGTACTACAAATTAAAAGATTTTAGTCAATATTTATCGATCTGTAAGCCTGTTTGCATGTACATATGTTTATAGCAATAAATTTTTACAGATGCTAGAGATGAAATCCAGTCGAACGACGATATTTGTGACCTTACATCGATAATACGCGACAACGATTGGCATGATATTGTCGAATCTGAACATACATTTGACTTTCACAGTGAATTACCTACGTACAACTTTGACGTCAATAAAATAAAAACGCCATTAGATGCATATAAATTGTTTTTAGTAGATGAATTATTAAATATCATAATAATGGAGACAAATAGATTTGCCCAACAATCTTTGTCACGGGAAATGTCCGCATCTAAATCTAGATTGAATTTGTGGACTGACACCGATCGAAAAGAATTCTTTGGTTTTTTGCAATCAATTAAGTGATGGGCTTGAATAATAAACCAACAATAAATGCTTAATGGTGGAAAGACCCTATGTTCAGAAATCAATTCATTACGAATGTAATGCCTAGAGATAGGTTTTACTGATTCTTCGTTGTCTGCATTTCTGCAATAATGAAGATCCGTTTTTGAAATCTGACGAACGTCTTCATAAAATTCAAAAATACTTAGGAATTCTCAATATGACGTTTAAAAATGTCGTGACTCCAGGAAAAGTACTTGTGATCGACGAGTCTATGATCCCTTTTAGAGGACGGTTACAATTTCGCAATACATTCCAAATAAAACACATAAATATGGAATTAAAATCTATAAGATGTGTACTATAGATGGTTATACACTTAATACGGTAATTTACACAGGAAAGAATAAGAAAATTGTGAGTCAAGGTCACTCTGAATCTATTGTACATGAGCTGTTAGAGTCAATTGACGAAAAAGAAGGTCATTATTTGTATGCTGATAATTATTATTCAAATTTAACTTTAGCTAAAGATCTCTATGAGAAAAAAATTGTATATTGTGGTACCTTGAGGGCTAATCGAAAAGGAATTCCTCAAACATTTCCCAAAAAATTAAAAAAAGGCGAAATATATGGACAGTAAAATGATTGCGTGAAAGTTATCAAGTGGATAGATAAGAGATCTGTTTTGATGTTAACAACTGACACTACACATGGCACAATGTTAGAAAAAACTGGTAAACGGTCACGGAAAGGTGAAGATATTAACAAACCTAAATGCATTCAAAACTACAATCAAGCAAAGAAAGGAATTGATTTCAGCGATCAAATGTTGTCGTACCATTCAGTACTAAGAAGGGGACTAAAGTGGTACTGAAAGGTTATGTTTGAGCTTTTGCTTGGCACATGCGTGGTCAATTCATGGATAATTTTCAATAAAATATCGAAAACAAAAATGTCCATTGCAGCCTTTAGAGCTAAACTTGCCGTAGAATTATTGGAAGAGCCTGAACAACACGATGATACTCTTGGACCTAAACTATGTGTTCATACTTTTGTGAAACCCCAAGGACCGGGAAGGAAACAGCGAAAAATTTGTAAGGGATGCTACGTTGAGCTACGTGCTTCCTTAAGTAGTCGTCGATGCCAACAATAAAGTGACAAAAGTAATTAGTTTTTGTGATCAATGCCCAGGAAAACCTGGTATGTGCCTTCCATGTTTCAACAAAATATGCAAAGTATAAACATTTCATTGCAATTGCTTTCCTTCTTAAACTGTATATCTATTATTTTAAATTGACTTCGTAAAGTTTTTATATGATTTTTAAGTGAACTGTTCGTCATACTTTGTATTATTAAAAAATATTTGTAACGAAATTTTTTTTTTCAAAAATGTCTTCCTCCACGATTGACATCATTGGATATTCATACGGCTTATGCGGCAAGTGGGTATACTTTCAGCTACTGGAAAACACTGAAAAAATCTAAAACGATATTGATTCCAAACATGTAGATATTGTCTTTTGAACTAATGTCGATCGGTCCCCGGCGACCGATAACGCTTACGAACGTGGAATACACTTTTTGATCCCGCAGTCAACGTGTCAATAAGAACACAAATAATCTGCCATATATGTATGCTGGTCAACTCATTGTTCCTTCTACCCATCTCCATTCAGTACTGGTTAAAGGATTCTTCGAAGAATGTTTGCCGAGTTCTTCGTAAGGCTTGTTTACGTAAAATCTGGATAGTAAATGATTCATCTTTACTGTACTACCTCGGGATGAGGATGAACTGCTTGGTAGTGCTTTTCGCGTATCTTAGTTAACTAAAGATAACGCTTGCCCGCAAGAATAAGCAATAGGAGATACGTCATTTGTTCAATTGAGTTTCAAGTGGTAGTGATTGTAACATGCACTTTTCTTCTTTCTGGTTCTGAATAAATGAAACCAAAATTCTCATAAAATCAGCCTTTGTGATTCATCCTTCTAGACTTCATTGCATCATCCATTACACATACCAAAAGCCTGTATTTATCTAATGGTAGACTCACCACTCGGAGGTTTTTGATCTCGAACGACTAACAGAATTTCGTTAATGAGTATGTACTACCATTTCCATCAACCCAGTCGTCACCAGATCACAAACTAATTATTATTTACAGCCAATAAATATTAAAAATATGTCGATATGCCGGGACGAATATTAAACAACATGTCCCGCAACTTAAAGACGTGCTAATGAAATAGTTTGACATCAATAAAAACGTTTTTATTAACTATGGAAGCGCCAATAAAAACAATTTTCTCGTAACGCTTGGATTTTATCGGTCTCACCCGATTCGGAAATTCATATCATTGCGTTCTATGAATCAACAAATAAGCCACAATCGTGTGCCATCACATATGCATATGCTTGATATGAACGGAAGAGGCCAGCTCCAAGCGAACCACATTCTTTGGTGGCTCTGTTGTCTAGGCCTCATAACTTGGTCGTGTTTCTTTTTCGGTGGCTTTTCCTCCTCGCTCTCTTGCGACAAGAATATAATATGTATAATAAAAATGCTTGTCGCACCACACCGAGTTCGATTTTCACTTGAATATCAATTCGAGCCGGGCAAGTTTTGTTAGTTGTATCTGAAAAACTGGAACGGGAACCTGGCATATACACATATGTATGAGTCGACGAACGCACATTCTTTCGTGAAATGTGGAGCACCATGTGAGGTGTTTTGTGTTGAATTCGTACTCCCTAAAAGTAATGGAAAATGAGTGAGTCAACTTGAAGAACAGAAAGAAATTCAAACTAATTGTAAACATTCAAAATGCACTTGGAAGAATGATGAAGTTGGCAAAATTTGGAATGAGTAATCGAAATGAGTCGATTTGGTTTAATATTTTAAATCCTCAGCGTCGCATGATATTTTAAATAACTACAAAAAGTAGTTCAAGACTCATTAAATTTGTCAATTAAACAACAAACGCGTTACGGTTTAAAAGTCCAAAATTTAGTTTCGGAAAACATGGTTCGATTCGCATAAAACTGCACATTTTTAGTAGATTAAGATATATATTAATTAAATTCAGTACGAATTTCGTAAGAAACTCAAACGTGGCGAGTTATTTTAGATGAATACGATCGAGTCTTTAAGGGGGGGGGGTAAGGTTTGACAACTGTTTTTTTCTTCCATTTTTGTTTATTTTTTTCTGAAAGTACAACATCTGAAGAATATTGTATTAAATTTTTAGGTCATTCGAAGTAAAACCAACGAATTTACAGTATGTTGAATAACCGTACCTCTTAGGTTTGCGCGCCTTTTAGCTACCTGCGCTAAGCGGCGGCGAACGGCAACTGTTTCGGTCTCTATTGTATTAATTTTATCGACAGGAGCAAAAATATGCCTTAGATAACGTGGATGATAGTGATGTACTGCATGGACCCGGCATCGATGATGACATGTACGTATTTTATAAGAAAATCCAGTTTTTCTCAAGATGTTTTCATTTTTTCAGTGTACAAAACTCTAAATCGATTTTCCCAAACATGTAATTTTTAAAGTCGGTGACCAGCCTACAGAAAAAACTACTCAACCGATCGTTTTGAAATTTTGTACACATAGCTACGTTGAGTTTTTACAAAAAAAAATTAATTCCTAACAATTTTTTTTTTTAAATAGGTCGATTTTTTCGTCAAAAATCTTTATTTTGGCTTCAAAATGGTGCCAAAAGTTAAAAAATTTAATAATTTAAAAAAAACTCGACGAGACTGGAGAGATAAAGTTATAAACTGAAGAAAGCATTTTTATTTTTTTGGTTTCAGATGATTCAGTGATGCTGTAGGCTGGTCACCGCACAAAAACTTTTTTCTAGGCGCCTGCGGAGATCTACAATAAATCCGTTATTTCTCTTTATTTTTGAACAAATTTTTTTCTAAATATTCGCCACATGTTGTACTTTCATATAATAATATGTAAAACAAACCTACAGTAATAATTTTTTCTAAAAAAAATCATGAAAAAAGGCACTTTTAACCGAAACAAACCTTACCCCCCCCCCCCTTAAATAAGGTTAAAATCACGTGTCTTAAAAGTGCTAGTTAAACATCTCAAAAGAACGGTGGTACAATTTTCTCATCCACTATCAAGTTATTGCATGTGACCGCGACTCAATTCCACGCTTAATGGAAGCACACTGCAAATATTAGACTCGTTTTTCTCACAACTGAATTTTTTGAGTTTCTAGGGAACAAAATTTGAAAACTAGTTGACTTAAAAACTGAATAACAATAGCACTTTGAATATATACATACATCGTTATGGAAATGATATATAAAGATATTTTTTTATTGTAAAAATACACAATTTTATTTTTATTATTTTGTGTAAGATTTGTAGTCCTTTTCTGAAGTTTCATATTTTTAATTTGCATATTTTTCAGTGTTTCTTTCGCAAAAGCTCAGCATTCGTATGTTAGAACATCGGAAATGCTTGGGAATTTTTTTAAAGATCAACATGAAGTTCTTTGGATATCCCCAATGCGCCCATCGTCACTTTACAATATATTTTAACACAAAAAAAATATTTGAACAGCATAATTGAATAACGAGATGTACCGAAAACATTTTGAAATTTTTATCAAAATTGGCTATTTTCTGCTTTCTCCCTTGAAAAGACACCTCCCCTTTTCTCAAAAACGTCAAAAAGGCCCAATTTGGGTTGTCGCGCCAGTGATGATGATAAAAGATTATTAGGCTCCTTAACCCCCGTTAACACTTACAGAATGAGCAACATGAATAATATAGCTATCGCATTTGCCAGAACTGATCGGCTAAAAGAAGACCCCTTCAACAAAGCAAGTATAACTTTTACAATACGCTAGCCGACAAAATTAAAAACATAGCGAACCCAACTTCCTTGAAAACGACACTAAAAAATACCTCCTTCAGGACCAACATTCGAAGTAAGTTACAAGTACAATCAGCTCCACTAAAGTCAAAGCCAAACATGTAATCAACAGGAAATAATTCATAAACATATAGTCTGAGCTATTAAGCTAAAAGGACACTAAAAAGCTAACCTCCGTTAGTACCAAATTTGTAAGTACAAATTTGGTACTAACACACTTCCCATTTAATTATGATGGTACCAGCCAAAAATCTGGAAACAAGAACCTCCATTAATGTGCAAAAAAATAGTGTTAGCAAGTCGCAAACCAAAAAGCATACTAGTGGGCGGGTTGTCGACTACACACGGAGATTCTAAAACCCAAAAAAATAGTTTAGTTGTTTTTTTACCATTTGCAGTTTTCACAATAGTTTTTGTGGAGATTTATCTCAAAAACTTTCACACAGAAAAAATATTGTTAAATATTTTTGGTATAAATTTATTACACAGGATTTTTTTCGAGTTCCAAACAAAAAAAAATATTTTCATGAAATTGGAAATAAGACCCATTTTTACTATATCGATTTTTTTTGCCTTTTATTCTATTGTAGGTTTATTATGATGGTATAAAACGGATCTTAATAAATCTTGGTGCGTTTTGTTTATTAAAGTGCCCTCTGTAGTAATCAAACACGAACTGGTTCAAAAGTCAACACACACTAAAATTTGTCAAGAGAAAAAAGTCGTTTTTTTTCAAACATGTTTTTTAAACCTTCATCTTTTTCTGGAATATTTTTTTTTCAATAATAGTGGTAGATTTCTACGTAAGAAATATTCTTCTTTAATGCGGTGTTTGAATTTTTGTTTTCAGACTCTCTAATCCTGAGATTAACTGTCGGCCATGGGACGACGCATTTACCGAAGATTCAACGTCAGCTCCGTCTAAAAATTTGTCAAAATTTGTAAATATTCTTTTTTTTTTGTAATTTAAAACGAACAATCATATTATGTGCAGAGTTTCATAATGATACCTAATAAAGGAGTCGGCAAACAAATATTAAAAATGTGGCCTAGGTGCGACCCTTATGGTCCACACGACTAACTTTTCAGCGGGGGTGAATAAAGAAACTATGATTTGTTTTTATTATTTATGTTTATATATTCTAAAATATAATTATTTTTTAAAAAATTTTAGCCATAAAAGCCATTTGATAGTGAAAGACGTCTCCGCCCTTGTCATCTACCAAAGTCTCGACCAGATCCAAAATTCCCCAGATCCTAAATCTCCCATATCCTAAATCCCCCAGATCAAAAATTCCCCATATCCAAAATCCCCCAGATTCGAAACCCCCCAGATCCAAAACCCACATATCCTAAATCCACCAGATCCAAAAATCCCCCGATCCAAAATCCCCCAGATTCTAAATCTAATATTAAATTACTTATAACAATATCCAATATTAACTGCATTAGCGTCTCTCCTCTCATTCTCCTAAACCTGATAATATAATTAGTCAGTTTATCATGGGTTAGAACCTCCTAAGTCTAGTCAACAACTTCGTCTTCTAGTGTGCTTTTGGTTAGCAACTCACTAACACTATTATTGCACATTAATGGAGGTTCTTGTTTCCAGGCTTATAGTCCGGTATATTATTAAATGGGAAGTGTGGTTTCGGGGTGACGGATAGCATCCTCTTCAGGTGCTGTCATTTACCATCCGCCACCAGACAGCACGACCACGGTTAGGCTTGTTGATGGGTTAAGCTCGTTCTATTTCAACAATTTTATTATTTTTATAAGCGAAGTATAACGACTGTCAATTGGTTCGTATATATGCCTACGTCGCTATTCTATATTAGTCAGTTTATCATGAAGACGAAGTTGTTGACTAGACTAGGAGGTTCTAGCCCATGATAAACTGACTAATATAGAATAGCGACGTAGGCATATATACGAACCAATTGACAGTCGTTATACTTCGCGGATACATATAATAAAATAGTTGAAATATAACGAGCTTAACCCATCAACAAGCCCAACCGTTGTCGTGCTGTCTGGTGGCGGATGGTAAATGACAGCACCTGAAGAGGATGCTATTTTTCACGCCGAAACCACACTTCCCATCTGATAATTTAAGTTTGGAATTTAAAAAATAATCGTGAATTTTTTTTCAAATTGCATTTTTTACAAATTTGATCAGAATTTTGCTAAAACACACAATAATAATAATATTACAATGAAGGTATTTGGAATCTGCACGAATTAATAGTGCGTTTCAACAGTTTTAAAATAAAGCATTTTTTCAGTTTTTTTATCCTCAATAAAAAACGGCTAAACCGATTTTCCTGAAAACTCACTCAGTTCTAAGTTACGTAATTACGCATCGAATGAAACCAGTCTCACGTCAATGTGATCTTTAGTTTTTGCGATAATCGAGACGAAAAATAATTCTGAACGCACATACGCACATACATACACACACAGACATCTCTCTAAAAACCATGGATTTGGATTCTAGAGACCTGAAAACGTGGAGATATGTCAACATTTGGGATTCGCGAAACGCAACCCCATTACAATAACTTCCCACTGGAAAGTTAAAAATTAGTGTATTTTTTGCCTTTAAGACCGATACTAGTTCCTTAAGTGGGAAAGTACCTTTAGAGGCCGAAAAAAGGTCTTTTTTGCAACTGATTTGTGGGGAAATGAAGACAGTTCTTATTAAATCAGTATAATATTTATTTTAGGCGATGTTTGAGGTTGAAAAAAAAAACATATTCTACAAAAGTGAAAGTTGAAAATTAACAAATTTTCCAAGGACCTTGAAAGCCATGCCGTCACTGACGTCGTAAATTGCGTAAGCGATGCTGGCTGCAATTTTCATCTGAATTCAACAAGCCAAACATTTTCTTACTCGAGAATGGTTTTTTTAGTAGAGAGACTAAAATATTTGCGAAATTCCAAAAATTAACCCTTCAAAACAGGCTCAAAAAAATACGATTTTGACGAAAAATTTCGGTGTACTTCCAGTCAAGAATAGTCCCAAAATATGATGATAAAAATCGATTCACTAGTTTTTTTATTATCACTTACGCAATTTTAAAAAACATGGTTTCGAGAAAAGGCCCTTTAAAGTTTATGGTCAAGAGAAAAGGCTCGGCGCCAGGCACTTCCGGGATGCATCTCTTCCACAATTTTGAGAATTAGCTTTTGAAACTTTGACATGATATTGTTAGGCGATATATCTATCGATTAAAACAATTAAAAAAAATTGATTTTTTGAAGTGTCTAAAGGTACTTCCCCCTTAATATAATAAGTTTTATAGCGTCACCGATATTGGCTGGATACGTATCAATTGTATATAGTTACTGTAGTACATCTGAGTCAGAAAGATCTTCAAATTAATGTAATGTTAGTCGTAATTAACGACACTTTCAAAGTGAAAGTTTTCACTTTTCCGTGTAACGTTTATATTTACATACATGCAAATTGCAATGCATTCAAGCCACTCGTTAAATTGGGCGTATGCATATAATTTACAACTACGTGTAAATATGCACAGCATTGAATATGGACGATAATGAAAAACAAGAGTTAATTATGGTGGACTATCGATTTTACTTTCTGCATTTGCAATACTCGACATGATACTTTCCACTTACCCATTCACCAGGGATGGGTATTGCTGGAATTTTAGAACATCCTGTTTGCATGTGAGCTACTGACCCAATTTTGGGCTCGATTCATGCAAAAGCTTGGTTGTGATAAGAACAAATATAATATCTAGGATTTTTTTTATCTTTTTTCATAGTAAAGCCCCTTCAGTTTTTGACGCAACCAAGAGGAATGAACTCTTTATGTGACCTAGACAATACCATCCCTGGCACGCATGACAAGTGGTAGTGGTAGTCCTCGTCGTCATCGTATTTGGGCTCTTATCGGAGCAACTCAAGTGCATTCCCCATCGATAACAATCGCTCCAACTCAAGTGTAATTCGATGGAAATGTTGTCGAGCGCCGAGACTCGTTACACATAAACACAAAATAAATAGGAACAGCAACAGATATGAGAACTCGATGGATTCAGGCCTTCCACCATGGACGTTACCATTTTCGAAACTCTGACTTGGCCCGTTTGTGGGCTTGCATGTTGCACTAATTTATTTGTGTGGTGCAAACAAATTTACTAGGGATGGTGACGGTTATGGAAGTTGATGGCGCATCTCTGGTCTCGAAAATGATTGAATTTCACGGCGTCGACAACGGGGGAGCGAGGGAAACAAGGCACCCAAGATGGGGCCAACATACTCGACGAGTACATGGTTTAATTACGATTTATTGGTGACGGAAAGAGCTTCAACTGTTCTGGCGCGGATTGAATTGGTTCCGAATGGTGGACGAGTGGAAAATGAGGAAGTGCTGCAGTTCACATCGAAAGTGGCTGAAGTAATGGGAGAATAAAAGATTTGAGTGCATTTTGGGGTAAGGAGAGTTCAAATCAATTGCATTTTTTTTTGGGAAATATAGTATGTAATAGCTAATTTCTTAAACCATTTTGATGGGAACATCGCTGAATATCTAACGAATGAGGTAGTAGTGAGCGTGAAACACACCAGTGAGTAGGAAGCAATCCATCCTGGCTTTACAAATTTCCAAAAAATCTCATCAGGAGGTCAGGGCCTAATTTGTTCTGAAACGTCATTGGCAAAGAAGAAACGACTGTTTGGATTGTACACATTTAAGAAGTAACAATAATCAATGCACAACATTATTATTTACAGTCTTAAAATAGAAGTGAGAGACTAAAAAACCATCATCAATTGAAAAAAAATTAATTATGTACAACTTTAACCGAATCCGATAAAATTATTTAAAAAGCAGCCGAATTTTCAGACAATAACAATAAACAACAAGCCGCGAGGTGCGACCCTTGAGGTCCACACGGTCAACTTCCCAGTAATATCTACATGAATATTAAAAATATTAAACACAAAAATATTTATGAAAATAATACTACTTTAAATAATAATAATGAGAGGTACTCATAATCGTAATAGAAATGAGCTAATATCAATCATATCATCTACTGTAGCGGTCATTGATTACGTAATGCTTTTGTTGGATGCGGGGTGGATTGGTTTGATTGACTATTCACGCGGATAAATCGGAGGGGGGCGGGCTATAAAGCCTTTTTTACGTTATTTGTTATTTTTACATCGATGCTTGTAGGACAAAAGAGCGCTAGCAAAAATGATTGCATTCTTGTTATTACGCCCACTGAAGAGGTTTTCTCGCGAGGTGTCCATTTTAAATAATTTTGTTCAAAATTGCCATGACTTCGGCATAATCATTGAATTTGTGTTGTGTCACGAGCCGTGTTTGAGGTTTTTTTGGATCATACAAAATAATTTGGCTAGTTTCTCTTCGAAAACTATTAGGAATGTATAAATTATATAAACATTTATTACTGAGCTGTGCAAATCAGGTTTAAAATTTATTTTTTATGAAAAAAACTCTAATTTTCCCATTTTCTTTTATTGAATGAAAAAACGGCGGAAAAGACTTTTTATAAAGTTAAAAACATAAAAAAAAATTGATACACGTCGAGTGACACCTCAATGATGCAAACATCATATATGGTTCGTGAGATATAGTGGATGATAAAAATGGCCTTGAAAATCATGATGACTTTTTATGATTTTTTATTTTTAATTTCATTTTTTACGTAATCATGAAAAAAAGTTTTGCTGATATTCTTTCAAAAACTGTTAGGAGTATATAAATTTTGTATACAATTATTAGTGCGTGCTGCAAATCAGGTTAAAAATTCATTGTTTATTTAAAAAAACCTAATTTTTAGCACTTTTTTTCAATAAATTAAAAAACGGTTCCAACGATTTTTTTAAAAACTTGATAAAATCACACAAATATTAATACGCGTCGATTGACACCTTAACTTTGCAAATCTTATGTGTCGTTCCGGAGATATAACGCATGACAGAAATGACCTTCAAACGGGCAAAACAGCAAACCCCCCCCCGACCGAAGTGTCCCAAAAACTAATCAGCTCTTAAGTTTGCAAAGACGCTTCGATTGACACCTCAACAAAGTCGATACGACTTTGTTTACGTGAGTTATGCTCGTAGAAAAAAGTGTCCACGAACGCACGTACGTACGTACACACACACACACACACATACATACTTCTTTCTAAAAACACTTTATATCTACTCTATAGACCTTAAAACGTAAAGAAATGTTGAAAATTTCAATTTCGATTTTCGAGGCGATTACAAGAACTTCCCATATACTGGGAAGTTAATAAAATCAACTCAGTCCTTGTCCAATTTTCGGTGAAAATCTAGGACATCTAGGAAATCGTAAATTTCTCGGGAACTGAAAATCTCGAAGATAACTAAGATAATTTAAGCCCCTGGAAGTGTCAGATATAAAAAAAACGGTGTGGAAGACCCAGGACCACGACTGCAGCTGAAAATAGGAAGTGATTGTCACCAAAAGTAACAGACGTCTTACTGCTCCAGAAATAGCCGCTGAAGTGAATTTAGGGCGATCTGAACACCTGAATGTGTCAACGGTCAAACTAAGGCTTCAGGTAGCAGGTCTTCATGGCCGTGTTGCGGTTAAAAACTATTATTACATGCCAGAAATAAGAAGATATTGAAATGGGCGAAACAACACAAAATTGGACACCTGAAGACTGGTCAAAGATGTTGTGGAGTGACGAATCGAAATTTGAAGTTTTTGGCTCCAAGCGCAGAGTCTTCGTGCGGAGGTCAGCAGAAGAACGGGCATTGGACCAATGTTTAGTACCTACCATCAAACATGGGGGTGGCTTTGTTATGGCATGGGGTTGTTTTGATGGAGGTAAGATTGGTAATATAGTGGTGGAAATTTGATTAGCCCCTTGCCAATATTTTCTTCAAATAGCAAATAACGTGTTTAAGCTACCCAGAAAAATATAAACTGTTGATTTATAAATGGCAACAACATAAAACGAACAAAATTACCTCCATTACACTAAAACATAAATAAATATACATTATTTTAAAAATTACATGTGGAAATTTCATTAGCACATTTTTTAAAAAAAATTAAATTAATAGTTGTAAATACAGATAAATTTAATTAATATTTAGTATTGCCTCCTTTATTTGTGATAACGTCAAAAATGCGGTCTGGCATAGAAACTATAAGTTTTTTCAGGGTTTCATGACCAATTGAATTCCAGGCAGAGGTTATCGCGTGTTTTACCTCTGTCACAGTATTGTACTGGCTTCCATTTTTCTACACATCTCTCGCAAGGAGCCCTCATACGTTTTCTATAGAATTAAGATCCGGGGACCGTGGTGGCCAGTCCAAAATTTCAATACCAGAAGCCTCAAACCATATTTTTACCGTTCCAGCTCTGTGTATTGGAGCATTATCCTGTTGAAAACGAAAGTTTTCTGGTAAGGATTCCGCAATGCGAATTAACTCTTCATTTAAAAGTTCTGTATACAAATCTGCATTTATACGCGTTGTAATCCATGTGATACGGGACTTACATTTGCAGGAAAATGCAGCCCATATCATTACACTGCCTCCACCAAAGTTCTGGCTCATTGTTATTCGCTTTTCAGCTCTCAAATCATGCCAATAATACTTTAAACCATCCGGTCCATCCAGGTTAAACTTTTTATCGTCATTAAAAACAACTAGATTCCAATCCTGTGTCCAGTTCATGTGACAACGTGCGAATGAAAATCTTGCGCTTTTATGTATTTTTGTTAACGGAGGCTTAACAACCATTTTTACGTATTGCATGTTGGGATCTTCACTCAGAATTTGACGAACCCTTCTGGGCGCCACCAGTAACCCGAAACTGCGGAAAATTTTCGAAGATTCACAACCAGTTCTTTTAGCTTCTATTTTAATTGCACGTTTTTGGGTTGGGCTAAGTTTTTTATTTGGTCCAACTTTACGATTTTTACCGTATTTCTTGCCAAGACGAAGAAAATTGTTGATCACCTTCCTGGATCTTCTAATTTGTATGCTAATGTCTCGAATGCATATACCAGCATGCACCAGCACGTCAATCTGACCCTTCTCCACTGTGGTCAAATCCTTGCCGCGACCCATTTTCCAGCTAAAACCCATAATAATTACAATTGTTACAATTTACACCTATCCCATTAATTAAACACAATTAAAATGGTTAACTCCCTTACCTTCAACAGAATCTGTAAATAAACTCAACAAAAATAGCAATTTTCTACTAAAATTCGCCTTATGTGCTAATCAAATTTCCACCTTTACGACGCGAAATCCACAGGTCACTGAATTTATCAACTGGCAGTTGCACAGATGTTTACACATTGGTTGCGATCTTTTGTTTCGTGGAGTCTAAACAAAACAGTGCATCATTAGAATCCAAAATTAATATGTATACACACAGCATTCGTGAAATTTTTAAGTTTTAAATTAAAGAAGCTCTACCGGGCTAATCAAATTTCCACCACTGTATATGCCGAATCCAAGGCGTAATGAGGAAGAACCACTATCATGCATCACTATGCATCTTCTACAGTCAGAATGGAATAAAATTTCAGAAGAAATTTTAAATAAATTCCTAAGTAGAATGCTGAAACTATGTGCAGTTGTAATTAAAAGTAAGGGGGATGAGTCTTAAATTAAATGTAAATGACATTATTTTGTATCTTTTTTTCTAATACGTGCTTATAATTAAATAAAGAATAAATTTTATTCATCAAAAGTTTCAATTTTATTTTCTGATCCCGAATACACCACTTTTTCAGGGTGGGCAAATACATATGAGCGGTAGTGTATATCAAACTCAAAATGAACCGAAAAGATTCATACAATCTGTAGCTTCTACATGGAATTCGGTGTATTATATATTTGACCGGATTTTTGAGCTAAGAGAGGAGCTAACAGCAACTCTTCCAGCTTTTGGCAAAGAAAATTGGCCAATGCTACCAAACGGGCAACTTAAGGGGGGGAGGGGTGGTAAACATGTAAAAAAAATTAAAATATGCTAATTTTAGATTCATTTAAAAAATATGTATTGTTTATTCAAAAAATTTTAAATATGAAATCCTTAAAGTAAATGTGACTATAACTCCAGAACTAATATGAATATCGCTTCTAAACTTTTTTTGGCGTATTTTTAGAGCATTTGGAACATTTTAATTTGAAATAATCGTTTTTTTAGCAGTTGTATTTCCCCCCTTAATATTATTGAACAGCTATTGCAAATTCTTGCTCCTATGGAATTGGCAACAAAGGAGTTAAACGTTGAACGGTATGTGACGTTGTCTTCAACTGTAATCGTTTCGAAGGGTCTTGAAAATCTATATAATCGTTTGAAGGAACGTAATATTTTGGGGGCCTGTAAAAAGAGTGGTAGATGATATCTACAGTGGAATAATTGTGGGATTTGCAGGAATGGAAAACAATTTTACTCTTCTAATTGCAACATTCTTAGATCTCAAATGCTAAAGTCTGGCATTCTGAAAAGATTTTGCGAAATCTGCAGTCGCTAATTAATTGACTCAAATCATAGAAGAAAACACTATTGCAGGACAAACTGCAGAAAAATTTGTAGCAATAACAGAGGATGACAACTCCTTTTGGAGCTACATACACGAAAGGCTAGCACCATTTGAGCCGTTGAAAAATACTAAATTTCGGTTGCTATTTTGTACCTGCTTTTACAAACTGTTATTTAGAAATAGCAGTAGCAGTTGCCAATGCTATTTAAAAATAGCAGTTTATCCCATCACTAATTTAGTTGCGCCGTGACTAGCATTATTGAAGGCACCTTCAATATCAAGCACAACTGCCAACTGCTACATAAGAAGTATTGACGCTAAAACAGACTTTGTAAATATTTTGAAAAATTCTAGCCAAAAATTTTCGAAACCAAAATTTTTACCAGGAATTTTTATAATATAACTTTATGCGGGAATTTATCAACAATGTTATTTAAATATCTATAATATAATATGTTAACTATCCTCGTTTTTTATGGCACCATTTCTCATAAATAACGGGGATATTTAATTTAATACTTATGGCAATAGTTCACCCTGAAAATCCATGAGAAAGTTGAATTTTAGTTTGAGGAATTTTTATTCGAAAACTAGCTGCCCGGACAGACTTCGTTCTGTCAAAAGTTATTGGTCTGTCGCAGTCCAATAGAAAAAAATAATTTTATTAATTAAGAACCATCCTTGTGCTTTAAGGAAAATATATTTAAAAAAAAATAGCCGAATCGGTCGAGGCGTTCTCGAGTTTTGCGCTTAGCAACACATTTGGAGATTCATTTTTAACTTTCCAGTTCCCTATGGGAAGTTATTGTAATGGGGTCGATTTTGCGAATCCCAAATTTTGACATATCTCCACGTTTTAAGGTCTCTAGAATCCAAATCCATCGTTTTTAGAGAGATGTCTGTGAGTGTGTATGTACGTATGTGTGTATGTGTGTATGTGCGTATGTACGTATGTGCGTTCGGAATTATTTTTCGTCTCGATTATCTCGAGAACCAAAGATCGGATTGACGTGGGACTGGTTTTAAACGACGCGCAATTACGTAACTTAGAACTGAATGACTTTTCAGCAAAATCGGTTAAGCCGTTTTTTATTTAGGATGAAAAAACTGAAAAAAAACGACTAAAAATTGCTTATTTTTAAACTGTTGATACGCACTATTAATTCGTGAAGATACCAAATACCTTGATAGTAATGTTGTTATTATTGTGCGTTTTAGCAAAATTGTGATCAAATTTGTAAAAAATGTAATTTCAAAAAAAAATAAGGATTAATTTATTAAATTCCAAACTTATATTATCAGGAGTAGAGACGCTAATGCAGTTAATAATTGCATATTGTTATAAATAATTTAATATTGTTAATAACAATCAAATAATATTAATTAAAATCTGATATTGTATATAAAAAGTCAGTTATAATTATTCAGTAACGGTCAAACATTGTTAATAACGAATGATTATTGTAAATAATAAATAGATACCCTCAATAATAGTTGTGGATTCCGAAGCCGAGATGGAGAACGAAGTTGAGGACGAAGTGAAGGACAAGAAGGATGACGAGGACGAGGTTGCCGAGGCTTTGGTAGAGGATGACCAGGTGGTGGAGACGTCTTCCTCTACCAAAGCTTTTATGGTTAGATAAAAAATTGATAAAAATAATTATATTAATTTAGAATAATAATGTTTAATAATAATAATTATTAATAATAGTAATTAATAATAAAAGCAAATTATAGCATTTTATTCACCCCACTGGGAAGTTAGTCGTGTGGGCCTCAAGGGTCGCACTTAGACCACATTTTTATTTATATAGATATGTCACGAAAAATGTGGAATATTTTAGTAAAAAAATTATTTAATTAATTTCGAAGTTTAGAAACACCATAAAAAATTCATTTAACTTTCGTTGCACGACATACAACACGAGTCGTGTACAAAACACTGAAGAAGGTTGCAAGTAGCAACCGAAATACGTATTTGAGGAAATACAAAATATTTTGGTAAAAAGCAACAACACGACTTTTTAATAATCTTGAAACACCACCCAAAGACGCTCAAAACATCCAAATATGAATATAATTGTTAACAAACTGTAAATCTAGCATCATATTAAGTTAATTGAAATTCATGTATTTTTATTGTTTTTTTTTCCTCACAAAAAAATATGCTACTATTTTTCCTAATTCTTCGAACACGAAACACTCATCAGAGTTTGCTTCGTTCTCCAGAGCAAACAATCCAAGAAGTACAACAGAGCGCCTTAGGACGGCAGCACTGAGGGCTCGCTACCCAATCCGACAGAGAACGACCTTAACCGATAACGCTGCTAAGCAGGACAACACTACAGACCGCACCCTTGGAAGAATCTACCTCAAGGTTCCAGCGGTTAGTCCTCTCCCCCTTTCCCCTATACAGATTGCAACGAGTAAGCAAATCTTGCAGAATTCGCATTAGCACATCCATTTAAAACTACCCCGGGGCTACTTACATTCTTGGCGGTATCCGACGACATGACGGGCGTGAGTACGAGCGGTCAACGGGACAGGACAAACGCCAAATTCAAAAGTCGATTGAAGAACGCGACGCCAAATCACAGCAGCACTGAAGTTCTAAACACTCACACTCCGACAGATGTGGACGGGGCGACACGGACTCTCGGGCCGTACAGGACACGCAACACTTTCGACTCGGCAGGCGACAAAGGGCAACGAACAAGGATTTCGCTTGGACGGGGACGCAACAAAGTCCAGTCATCCGCTTCGGCGCACAAAGGACACTTGAATTTGCTGCTGGACGAGTGGTAAATCGCGAAAACAAGAACCGCCACGCAGCGACACCGAAACGACGCGCAACAACGAAAAACTCGAACTGAACGGAACGGCGAAACTGTGCGTTGTGTGCGATGGCGACGAACGAACAGAATAGAACGCGGACGCACCAACACAGTTGCGAGCGGCTCGGATTCATGTCAAAATGACAGTGTTGGAAGAGTGCGACGCCTTGAATGAGGGAAACGGCCGCTGTTTAGTTGTCAACAAAAGTGGAGCAGTTTCCTACTCGCCGCTAGGAGAGTTCAGAGCAGCTAAGAATATGGCGGTTATAGGGGAGAGCTGTAGATATCAGATGTAGTAAAATTGTATTTAATTTATTCATTAAATGAAATGTTCTGATAAAATCATATATAGTAAAAAAAATCAGTAGCGCAGATAGGATTTGACATTCACTATCCCTACCGATTTCTTATCGTCTGGGAAGTACTATGTACCGAAATTTAAATACGGAGAATTACTAAAAATTGATGGAGCGAGTGATTGAAGGAGACGGAGGTGGTTTTGGTCGGTAAAAATCCGGCATGCCGAGAGGCAGGAGCTGATTGGTATTTTTTGAAGATTTCCACTTCCCAACGTTGAAAAAAAATGTGCTCTATTTGAGACCCTTGAGTCCCACACGACTAACTTTTCGGAGGGGTGAATAAAAAAGCTATAATTAGTTTTTGTTACTAATTACTATTATTAATAATTATTATTCTAAATTATTATAATTACTTTTATTGTTTTTAACTTTCCAGTGGGAAGTTATTGTAATGGGATCGATTTCGCGAATCCCGTATATTGACATATCTCCACGTTTTAAGGTCTCTAGAATCCAAATCCATCGTTTTTAGAGAGATGTCTGTGAGTGTGTATGTGCGTTTCGAATTATTTTTCGTCTCGATTATCTCACGAACCAATTGACATTGACGTGGGAGAGGTTTCGTTCGACTCGTAATAACGTAACTTAGAACTGAGTGAGTTTTCAGCCAAATTGGTTTAGCCGTTTTTTATTGAGGATGAAAAAACTAAAAAAAAACTAAAAATTACTTCATTTTTAAACTGTTGAAACGCACAATTAATTCGTGCAGATCTCAAATACCTTCATGATAATAATATTATTATATTGTGTTTTAGCAAAATTGTGATCAAATTTGTAAAAAATGTAATTTGAAAAAAAAACATCAGGATTATTTTTTAAATTCCAAACTTATATTATCAGGTTTGGGAGAATGAGAGGAAAGACGCTAATGCAGTTAATATTGGATATTGTTATAAGTAATTTAATATTGTTATTAACAATCAAATATTATTATATATATTTGATAATGTAAATATAAAGTCAATTGTAATAATTCAGTATTGTTAATAACGAATGATTATTGTAAACAATAATTAAATACCCTTAATAATGGCTGTGGATCCTGGGGCTGAGATAGAGAAAACGAGGAGGACAACAAGGAGGACAAAGAGGAGGACGAGGATATCGAGGCTTTGGAAGAGGACGACGACCAGATGGTGGAGGCGTCTTCCTCTACCGCTAGAAAAAAAAGTAATTATAATAATTTAGAATAATAATGTTTAATAATTGTAATTAATAATAATAGTTATTAATAATAAAAACAAATTATACCTTTTTTATCCACTCCACTGGGAAGTTAGTCGTGTGGGCCTCAAGGATCGCACTAAGACCACATTTTTATTATATTTTTTATTTAGCCATAAAATCTTTGGTAGAGGAAGACGCCTCCACTACCTGGCCGTCCTCTACCAAAGCCTCGACATCCTCGTCATCCTTTATCTCAGCCCCGGAATCCGCAACCATTATTGAGGGTATTTAATTATTATTAATGATAATTATTCGCTGTGAATAATGTTTGATCGTTACTGAATAATTATAATTGACTTTATATTTACAATATCAAATTACAACAAATAAGATTTGATTGTCATTAACGATATTAAAATTGTTATGTAACAAAATTTAAGTGTTACATGACGGAGGGCGGGGGCTAGTTTAAATACTCTAAAAATTGTGTTACGTAGTATATGGATGGCCACTTTTTAACCTATGATATTATTATATTATATTTTTTTGATTGTCGTTTTTCAGGATAAAATAACAAGCATGTTTAGTGTAGACATAATAATTTTTTGAAAAAATGCACATCTAAGGTTTAGCAGAAGAAACAATAGTCTGTATGTTCGAAAATACACTAATTTTTGATCTGCATTATCGGAAATAATTTATTTGAATTGTCAAGAAAATTATTCGTCAGCAAAGCATTTTTTTTGATGAGTCGTGCCATCAAAAAAATTCTGCAATTCATTTTAAAAAATTGTCAGTTTGGTATTACAAAGTTATTGCTGTTGTTTCTGATCTATTTATGTAAATGTGCTTTATCGCAGAAGAAAATTTTCAAAAAAACTTATCGGTTTGTCTATGCTAAAATTATTTCATTGACTGTTCGAAAAAATAAATTTTATTTGTTTGATTTAGGGAATATAAAATTTTTATTTGCGTGACCTAAAAAATGGTCTTATCAAAAGAATTATTTCTACACGAAATTAATTTTAATTCGAGGCTAGCGCAACAATTTAATCAGTGTTTGATCCAATAAAATTGTTGTTGTTGCATATTGTCTACAAAATCAATTTCAGTTGCTTTTAAAAAATGTCTGAATAATAAATAAGAGTTAAATTTTTAAAGATGACCTCGAGGCCAACATTTTCTTTTCTTCATCTTGAGCATCAACACATACATCTCTTTCAAATCCATCGGTTGGTTCTTCGCGATACCCAAACACCTTTTAAATATTCAAAAATCAATCGATTGAAACTTTTGGTCGGGCAAACCATAAATTTGCTAAGGACAATTTCCATCCCCAAAAACTTTTCAATTTGACTCGTGAATATTTGAAGAGCGAAAGCTTCAAGCTTCAATCTGTTTCTTGGAAAGTCGCCTATATCTAATTGAGGACCAATTTTGGGTTCAAATCAAATTGATGGATCCTTTTTTTATGCGTGGGTATTGTAAATCAATAACAATTTATATTAAATGATTGGAGCGTCTTTTTGCAATTGCACTCTCCTCCATCAGCACTAAATTGTGGATTGTAACAAGAGAAAAAATGTGAAAAAGACGATAAGAAATTTGTTGTGTAAAGCTTTAAGATTTTTATTTTTCAAGACATTAGATTATTTGAAGGTTGAACATTTTGTGATTATGTATTTGATAGCGAATCTAATGACGTATGTGAAAATGTTTAGTTTGTAAGTAACACAACAAATTGTTGATTATGTTGTTTAACGCATGTTTGCGGACAAACAATATACGCATATGCTAATTAAAACTGGCTGCTATTCAGAAATGAATTGAATAGAGTGTCATTAGTCTAATGATTTAAATTATCCATTTGCTACTTTAGTTCATTTATAGAATTCCGCCAAAGTTTAGCATAGTTTTTGCAGAAAAACAAATTTGTTTATCTACGTTTGTCAACAGATCATGATCAGTTTACATCTATAATATACAATAGTGGCAACACTAAGTAAACATCAATCGTATGCGAAATTACTTCTCACACCATTGTTAAGTGTCATCTTGATTGTTCTTGTCTACACACAAATGGTTATGAATGGAAGTTCTGCGAATCTTGCAAATTGACAGCTGATTTTCAAAGTAAATATCAAGAACTCTTAAGCATCTCTCAAGCGTGACTGAGTCTATTCATGATTATTTACCAGGAACATTTAAGCAGTTGCAATAATTGGCAATTATCCATATTGAAACTAACACACAACTCGGTTTAACACGATCTTTTATAGCACGATTTTGAAATAACACGGTTCACAAATACGAACAAATACATTTATTTTATACGTTTTTTGTCATAAAACAAACCCCAAAACATAAATATCTTTAGTCCTATTTTTTAAAGTGTCGTACATTAAATTTATGTATGCATACAGCAGCAAAATGGCCGAATTTTATTTGCAGTTTTTTCTTCTGTGTAAAATTGTTCAGCTTGTATGATGTAGAAAATATTATTTTTAGTTGTCGAAAACTCGCTATCATCTTACAGTGTAGTAAAACTACACATAATTTTCTTAAAATCTCGCAAAAACCACAAAAAAGATAAACATTTAAAAGTAAGTAGTTGAAAGGGTTAATTTTAAGATAGAAAAATCGTTACAATACAGTTTTTTGGAAAATCAGTAATTGATTTTTTTTTGTTTTTTATTATAATTGTTTCAATAATGAAAATACAAAAACAAATATCTTCAAATTAAAATTTGTACCTGTTGAATTTACCCACAAAATTTATCTGATGAATTTTTCGATATCTGTATTTGCTCTGCTGATATACGGATTTTTCCAATTCATCATTTTTGAAAATCATCACTTTTTATTTAGTTTTATTTTTTGTTGTGGTTTTTAAAAGATCAAATTTAAAAAAAAAACAGTTTCAAATAAAAGTTTTACTGCAACACCATTTTCAATTTTTACCAATATCTTAATTTTTCTGGAAAAAGTTATTTTTTTAAACAATAATTACAATTAAACAATCAAAAATCAAAATTAAATTTTTTAAACTTATAAAATATATTTATTTGAAAGTTGAGTTCTTTTTCTACATTTTAGATAATTTTGTTCATTCTTCCCGAGTAGTAAAAGCCCCAAATTATTGATTCTTTAATCGATCGATAAAAAAAAATTCAGTTTACTGGACGTACGCGCGTACCCGTCAATTGATCTCTAATAAAATTAATCGTATCTCTTGAAATAATTTATTTATAGAAAAACTTTGCAGGTAAAATTTATAGATAAATTTATCAGCTATAAATTTTATTTTAAACATTTTTGTGCATTTTAATTATTTATTAAATAATTTATTCATTAAATTATTTGTTTCATTATTTATTTGATGAAATTGAAAAAAATTGTCACCCAGCGATTTTCCAGAAAATTGCATACTAGCAGTGCAAAGATATTTTTATCTTAAAGTTAAAGTTTAAGTTAAAGTTAAGTCACTACCTGCCCTTAAATTTTCTTTAATTTTGTATTTTTTGCGGCAACAAATCTCCTGATTTACTTAACTATCCAAGCGATGAGAGCAATGTCGGCATTAAGGGTGCGCGCATATTATCAAATAGTGATAATGTATAGTTACTAAATAATATTTATTTTTTATATATTTATTTCATTAAAAACCAATTAATTTTAAGTTGTGAATCAATGTTTTTGTAATTGGTATTAAATAAAAATATCAATTAATTACATTTTGTGGAATTAAAATAATATGGGCTGTAATTTTGGAGTCTTTTGCACGGTTTTTATAAACATGTAGTATGTTTTCAACCTTACACTGTTTTTTAAATGTTGGAAGTTGTCCTCGATTTGGTTTTTTTCACACGGTTTTTTTCACACCGTTCTTGTTGGAACGTATCTACCGTGTAAAACCAAGGTTGAGTGTGTATAAAAATTAAAAACGAATTTAACAAGCCGCGAGGTGCGACCCTTGAGGTCCACACGGTCAACTTCCCAGTAATATTTACATAAATATTAAAAATAATAATTATGAAAATAATACTAATTTAAATAATAATACCGAAAGGTACTCATAACACTAATAGGAATAAATTAATATTAATCATATCATCTACGGGAGCGTCTATTGATTACGTAAGGATTTTGGTAGATTGGTGCATTGGTTTGATTAAATATTTAGGCGGATCAATCGGTGGGGGGACGGGCAGGTTACAAGGCCTTTTCTACGTTATTTGTTTTTTTCATATCGAGACTTGAAGGACAAAAGTGAGCTAGCAAAAAATAATGTAGTTTTTGTTAGTACGCCGACTGAAGAAAATTCTCGCTTGGTGGCCATTTTAGATAGTTATGTTAAGTCGATAAGACTTTGTTTACGTGAATTATGTTCGAAGAAAAAACTGTCTACGAACGTACGTACGTACACACACACATACATCTATTTTTCTAAAAACTATTTAAATATACTCTAAAGACTTCAAAAATTTCAATTTCGATTTTCGAGGCGATTACAAGAGCTTCCCATATACTGCGAAGTTAAAAATATTAAATTTTAGGTTGTGAACCAAAGTTTTTTGTTATCTGTATTAAATAAAAATACCAATTATTTGCATTTGGTAGAATTAAAATAATATGGGCTTCAATTTTGATTTATTTTTGCACGGTTTTTTAAACAACATGCAGAATTTTTTCATCTTCAACGGTTTTTTTTAAATGTTGGAACTTATTCTCGATTTAACTATACTCGGCATGTCTCTGTTTACACGGTTTTTTTCACACGATTTTCGTTGGAACACATCTACCGTGTAAAAACAGAGTTGGGTGTGTATAGAAGTTGAAAAGCAATTAAATAAGAAAGGATGACACTGAAACATTTAATTTGATGATCGAAAGTCAACTATTGTCACTTTGAGAAACACTTTTTGAAATTCAAGCATTTTTAATTTATTCTGTTAGAATATTTTTAGTTTCATAAAGAACGTATCAAGCGTTAAAATTTTGTTTCCCTTCGATTATTTGAATTCATCAATACATTTGTATTTCAAAGTTTGGGTTTATTTTAAAAGACCTAATTTGGGTATTCCTTACGATATATCTATGAATAAATAAAAATACACAACGTAATATTCAGATAAGAAACAATTCCAGCCAATCCATACATCATCTTATCCAAATTTTGGGTAGACTATCATTTCAATTTTGCAATAATATTACTACGCAAAAATGTCTAATTGAATTTTTATTAAATCCCCATTAAATTGATGTCTTTATTTTTATGATTTATGAGTGGTGTTCTTTGAACAGATATCTTAATTATAGAACAGAAATGTATATTTTTCTGTTCTTGATGATTGATTCAAATATTGATCGATAATTTTAACATTACCGACGGCATGTGTTGTTTGAATGAAAATACTCAAACAAACATTGATAATTAAAATAAAATTGATGTTGAGATGCATTTGTTTACATTGTTAAATAATGACGAATCTGCTAAAAAAAGATAAAAGACCATTTGCATTTTTTGCCATAAACTTTTTATGCGTCTTTTCAATATAAGTCCATATTTTTATTATTTTTTGAGTGAATATCATCAGACATGTGCTTATGTCATCAACTTTTAACCCAGAATCTGTATCAGTTGTATTAGTTAAATTAATTTGCGTATTTTTTTAATTGAAATACTTCTCTGAATTTCTCTGAACGATGTTGCAGTTTTTTAGGTGTAAAAAAACTTGTAGCGAAACGCTGATTTCTTTTGTGATAGCAAGAATAGTCTACCCTTGTTGTATACTGTTGATACTGAACAGGACTAGTCACAGCCTATTTGGGCCAATTCTTCAAACCACGAATGCCAACAGTTGCAGTCAAGCTATTTTTTATCAACATTTCACCCCTCTTCCCGGTCCAAGTTTTCAACAGGTTCCCATCCTTGGCGGATCCTTTTCGGACATATCCTATTTATTGCTCTATGCATGCTAACACCGAGGTAAGAATTAGGTTGTTACATATGAAATTTCCGATTTTTAAGTAGGAAATTAACAACAAGTAATTTTTTAATTAATTAATTTTGTTGTTCAAAACAATTTTCATTGGGTTTCCTGGTTCGTTACCAACGATTTTCCAAGTGTGATTTGTATCTACTGAAATTTTCTTTTTTTGTCGCGTAAAAAAGCATCGAATGCAATAATAACCTGCGCTCAGGTTTTGAGCTGAGAATTTATTAGGCTATTTTCTAAGCTTCAGAAAATATAATAATTTATAGATCCAAAGTCAAGAAAGTACGGTGGATGAGGCAAAACTGCATATCCTGTCTCATCTAGCTTGTGGGAGGTCATATGATCAACATGGGATCGTGCACTATCATGAATCAAAGTGAGACCACGCCTGTTCACCAGTCTCAGTTGCATTCTTAACAATTTCTGGTAAATTATCCAAATTTAAGGACCATACGACACGATTGTTTCATCACACTCTAGGAAGTTGTAGTGTGTTATCCCTTCTTTAGTCCACCATACTGTGACCATATTATCTCTCAGCTGAAGCAGTAGTTAAGGAGTCTGTCTTGGTCGTTCAGCGTCTAACCATTGTCTAGATCTGTGACGGTTATCATAGAGGATCGAATTTTCATCGCAGGTTACTATCCTGCTCAAAAACAGATCGATTCTATTTCTGTTGATGAGCTATCGAAAAAGTTTGCCGGGGTTAGTTCGTGTGGTATCCATATGTGAAATTTTTTTGACCTTCCCGATGGCTCCCAAATGTCGACATATTGTTGCAATAGACATCCCTATTTCACTGCTATGCACCATACAGTCACACTTGTACCCCGATCTACTTCGGTTTTCAATACGCTGCTATCCAAGATGGTGTCTGGTATTCCTGGAGGCAGTTTTCAAGCGAAAAAATCTTGCTTCAATTTTGCAAGCAAGTTACGAACGGTTGTCTCCACGCCGGTACTTTTCCCAATAAATTCGAGGTCTGTACCAAAAGTATCCGTCCTTTTTTCATGTCCCTACATACGAGAGGTGGCATCCTTCAAAGTAGTTCCCATTTGAATGAACAACACGCTGCCATCGTTGCTCCAGTTTTTGAAGTAGTCCTGGAACTCGGTTTTCGGAATAGCCTTTAGCGCATTCGTCACATTTACTCTTTACCGTTAAACCGGTGCCAAAAAACACAGGGTGATATTTTGGGATTGTACGGAGGTTGGCGACATTGTTTTTCGCTAAATAATGTCGCACACGGATCGAGGAATGAGTTGGCGCATTATCATGGTGAAGACGGCAGTCACCGCTTGACCAAAAATGTAGCCTTTTTCTACTAACTGCATCACGCAGTCTTTGCAGAACTTCAACTTAATATTCTTTATTGATTGTCTGACCTCTTGGATGTAATCCAATTGAAAAGTTTTCTAAATTTAACTTCTTTATTCCAATATGGCGTCTTTTCCATTCGACTACCTCGTTTACAATATCTCTCTATATTCTATTGCAATCTCTCTACTCTATATAGCATTTTAGGCCATCTGGTGGCAACAAATAAAATTAAATTTTCAAAGATGTGACAGTTCGGCCAACCTGATTAGGATTGTCCTCGATCCAGCCTTGATCGTTTTGTCTCTCGGGGAAGGGTCGACGGAATGCACGACCACGATTAGGCTTATTGATGGATTAAGCTCATTATACTTAAACTAATTTTTTTTTATATTATTATTTGTATCCGCGAAGTATGACAGTCGTTATACTTCGCGGACACAAATAATTATAAATTTTTTTTTAAATATAATTATTTGTATCCGCGAAGTATGACAGTCGTTATACTTCGATACAAATAATTATAAAAAAATTAGTTTAAGTATGAGGAGCTTAATCTATCAATAAGCCTAATCGTGGTCGTGCTGTCTGGTGGCGGATGGTAAATGACAGCACCTGAAGAGGATGCCGTCCGTCACCCCGAAACCACGCTTCCCCATTTAATTAATTATGGTACCAGCCTAAAATCTGGAAATAAAAGAACCTCCATTAATGTGCAAACATAGAGTTAGCAAGTTGCGAACCAAAAGCGCACTAGTAGGCGAAGTTGTCGACTAGACAAGGAGGTTCAAACCCATACTAAATGACTAATATTTATTGGGTGTTGCTTCAACTTCGACGTACTTCTCTCGGTTGTGGCGAGGATGCATGCTTCCACTGCAACGATTGTTGTTTACTTTCAGGATCATAACCATAAACTCACAATTCATCACCAGTTATAACCTTTTTATGTATATTTTCATCATCGGAGACCGTTTCCGAATTGTCCTTTCAAGGCGAAGAGTCTTCTGCTCTGCCGTTAGCAGTTTTGGGATGTATTTCGCACACACGTGAAACATTCCTAAATTCTCGGATAAAACTCTACGAACATTAGTTTTTAATATTCCAAGATCATTACTTAATTCACACACAGTCAACCGGCGATCACTTTCAATCGCAAGCCGTACACGTTCGATATTATCCTTGCTGTCAAAGGTCGACCAGAACAAGAATCACTATCAACAGATGTGCGGCCATCTTTAAACCGCATATACCATTCTTTTATCGGTGTTTTACCCAAACACTCGTCCCCAAAAGTTTTTTGCATCATTTCAATAGTTTCCGCGCAAGTCTTTTCGAGTTTAAAGCAAAACTTGATGCAAATTTGTTGATCCGTTTTTTCTCGACATTTTTAACTACAACAAACTTCGACGAACGAAAAAAGACACTGTAAACAAATGCGCAGTGTCATGAACTAAACGTCCTATTCACGACAGCGGGTAACCGATGAGTTTGTGAAGAGCTGCTGGTTACGCTCATAACCCACGTTCGTACGTAAAGGCGCCAAGTTATGAAGGAAGGCCAGATACTTAAGCGGTCATCCATATATGACGTAATATTCCAAGGAAGATGTTACTAATTGTTACATGGAAGGAAGGCGGTTCTAGCAATGTTATGTAACAAAATTTAAAACTAGTAAAAATAATTTAATTAGGTAAAATAATTTATTTATATTAATAGAAAATAAAATAAGTATTTTTGGTTAAAAGTATTTACATTGTTAATATTTTATGATTAAAATATTTAAAAGTCTGAGGGATGATGATAAATTTGTTACGCAAAAAAGGGGATGTCTTTGAAAATGTTACTAACAAGGTGAAGGCACGGCATCGTCCTCTCAGATCTGGATGAAATTTGGCACATAAGTAGAAGACGTCAAATTGTTAATTCTAGTATCAACGAATGATCCTACTGTCAACTATGATATTGCTTCGATTACAACACTTTTTAATAATCCATCCGTTCAACAATGAGTTTTTAGTATAATTTACATATCTAAATGATCGAATAATTTGCTGATTTCTAAAAAATAAATGTATTTGTAGTTGAACATTGTTGATTTCCCCTAAACTAATTACATCCACAATTTTAAAAAAACAATAACTTCGGGGATCGAACACACGCCGTCATGGTCACGAGCTAGTCGCACTGCTTCCTACACTGCACCGCTTCTATCAGATGCAAAAACTTACTAAAAGATAAGCATCGCAAAAAACTTTAAAAGCTTAGTTCTCAAAATCCGAGGAGAGGGGGAAGGTTGTTGCGGTCTATTATTTTATATATCAAATATCGTTGATTTGTTCTACTTATGTATGTGCCAAATTTCATCCAGATCTGAGAGGACGAAGTCCGTGCCTTCTTCTTGTAAGTGTTACATGGGGTGCTAAAATACTTTAAAAATTGCGTAACGTAATATATGGATAACAGACCTGGTACGTTGCTTTTTGCAGCTCTTCCAACTTCATTGTTATTTTTTTTTTTCAAAAATTAAAATACAAAAAATTATCGCAAATTCTTTGGTAAGAACATATTTTTTGAAAGCGAAAAAATTTAGGCGAAAATTATCTAGGAATGAACGTATCCCTTCCAGCGTTCAGATGAATATAAACAATAGAATTACATTTTCAGTGTCTGATAATGAAGAAAGTACCCTTTGATATGATCTTCAAATCGAAAATTCCATATATAGCAACCCAAAAGAAGATATAGTCTTGATACGTAGATGAATACGACCTAAAACAAGGATTTCGTCCGATCCATAATACATGACATTATAAAATTAGAAAAGTGTGTAATTTGAGATGGTCAGGTCAGCTTTTTTGCACTACTAGACCAGTAGGGCAGGATTATTGTTGTTGTGTGTGTTTCTACGTTGCTATGCTCTGAATTTTAAACAAAAAAACGACAAATAAATCCACTTTATTGACCTTATTGATATTTGAGCATTTCCAGCTAAGAAGCTAATCTCCATTCACACTCAATTTTGTTTTATATCACTGTTGCTGATGTCCTTGTTTTCCCTGTTCCCCAGGCTATCGAACTCAATCAATGAACTTCCTCAAACATTCATCACCATGTCCTTATTTCCATACCCGCGCTAATTACTATTCGTCGCGACGTAGCTACGTGACTTCTGGCCAAAAGCATAGAGAATACATTCTTATTCTTTATGCTATGCTTCGAACTACCAGGCATGGTAAGAAATCAAAAGCAACAGCAAACATGTTACTTCATCCGGGATTTTCTTCGTGCCACGATTGCATAACACAGTAATCTTCTTAAGGAGTGTCCTCATTAACGTGGAAACACGAGTAGCCTTCCAAATAAATGCCCAAAAGGACGTTATCCAACTTGCAAAACAAATTTCATTCATCCGACTTCTTCGGCAGTCCGGCAGCACGCAAAGGAAAAGCTTCTGAAAAATTACCAAAACAATTCCACGTGAAGCAGAAATAGCGGCTCCTGACCATTTCGCGAACTCTCCCACCCGGTCCAGCTTCCACAAATGGATATACTAGGCCCACGCGAACGGTGGTTGTTTTCGCAGCCACTGCGCAACTCCGGCATTCTCCCCATGCGGAAAGCTCCGGCGCTGCTAGGTGGATTGTTGTCTAATGGTTCGCGAGGCAATGATGGGCCCCAATAGCATTTCCATTTTGCGCATTCAATCGTGAAGTCGCTCCGCCTGTGGCACACTTCCTACAAAACAATTTGTAACAAGTCCTAGTCGTGGTGTCCTGTGAAGTGAAAACTGACTGTTCTCGCAAAGAACTACGAACTGCGTGACGCTGAACTAGATTGCTCAGCTCAGTGCGTGCGACATCGAAACCTTGGTTAGTCAAATCGAACAGAATCGTGGGGTGTTCGTCCTGGCGAGTGCCCTTCATCTTCATTATCCTATGACGGTGTAAAAGTACGTCTGCTCGTTGGCCCCTTTTTCATTCACACTCGCCAGTTGTTCGGCGAGGAGCCGGCGATAGAGGAGGTACCTTTTGTCGTCGATTACGAACTCCGTTGCGAGTTTGTTGATCCATATCCTGGCAAATGGGACGGAATAATCAAATCACCGATCCTTGAGTGTGTACTCGCCTTAAGACATAAAAGCCGTGTTTGTTGTATTGATTGCCATATAACGAGTGAGTGTGCCGAAAGGACCGGGGAAGCCCTGAAATTGGGACACCGATTTCCATGCAGAGTTCGTGACTCTCGTCCTTACCATTCTCAATCGATTTTCCCGAAATCTTGAACGGGAACATCTACGCGCGAGGACAATAGCGAAGAGCCATCGACTTGCATATAGTGTTGGCAGTGCGAAGGATCCCACGTCCTTCGAAACAAACCCATAATACATTCGTAAACATCGGAAAGCGGATTTCGGGGTGCATGTGAAGAACTTTGATTTAATCCCTCCAGGTGCAAGCCAATGCACTTTTTGGGCTTCGCGTAGTCGCGGATTCCAGAACGAACTCCATCCGCGCGCGTCTCAACCTCTCTCTTTCGGTGGATCCCCGATTAGTAGATTGCTGAAGTGCCGTGCCGTGCAGTGACGTGACAGTGATGCAACAGTCGTCTTGCAAGTGCATTGCCTCCGTGGTGTGAGACGTAGCCCGACGACTCGTTGGGACGCAGTCCTTCCTACGTGCACCACCACCACCACCACCCAGGTCGCGTGATAGTCCATAAAAAGTGGTAAGTACTGCACTATCGCAGAATTAAGTCGTTAAGAGCAAGGCCATTGGCCTCACCATCTTTCGTAATGCCATCGTGTCCCCAATTCCTATTTGTTGTTTCTGTTCTCCCAATCCCATCACCCTTGCTTCCTCGTTTCATCCATTGTCCTGATGGACGATACGATATGTAACAAAATGTGGAGCAGCGCATCCTTTTCGGCTCTTTAGTTGGAAAAATCGATTGTTTTGTAGACTTTCTTGTGCGGTCGACATCGACACGTGTGTGAACAAAAACATATTGAAATGATATATTCGCATTTGGATAAGAAAGAATTGGATGAAGATGGACTGGCCAAAATGGAATTTGATTGCTCGAAGAAACGACATTTTTTCGGAGCTAGGTGGAATGGGGATTGGTGTTGTACACCATTAATAGCTGGGCGGCATGAATAATAAGATACCATAAACTTTGAGAGAACGAAGGGAAGAGTAATTAACTTGAAATGATTAAAAAAGTTGGCGGTTTGTTTTTTTCCGCCAGTTTTGTGATTATTTTAATCACGCAGTCAACCCCTTTTTCTACATTATTGTTCAAAAATATTCACTGAATAGAAAAGGGAAGAACGAAAAAAAAATCAGATAGCATATTTAACTAAGTTTGTCATTCTTCATGCAAATTAAATCTTAAATTTGACTAACAATAAGATCGGTCAAGAATATTGTTAGGAAGGAATAAAGATGAAAACATTTATTTCCAAAAGATGTAAATTTTATTCTAAAAGAACTTTTTAAAAAAGTTTAAAGCAGACAAATAATTTTTTGAAAGTTTACGCTGAATCCGTAACATTTTTTTGATTCAATAATATTTTTTTCTTATGTCAAGAAAAATTTATGGAAATGAATTGAATTTGTTTGAATAACTGTCTATTGTTTAACGTGAAAGATCTGTCTGGGTAGGACTTAGCTCCACAAACTTCTTAGTTTACGGGGTTACGGGGTTTATTTTTTTTTTAAGAGCAAGCTAACAAACTGCTAAACAAAGCCACAAATTGTTAGACTAAACCTTTTTCTAGAACGGATAATTTTTTCAGACTAATATACGTTCGGGATTACAAGTTACTTTATTTATTAATTCATTGAAAAAATACAACTAACAAAAGTATTCAAAATGGATGCTTTTGTGATGAATTTTACTCTAACGTCTAATTTTCTCATCCTACATGTAAAAAATTTCTCAAGATTGACTTGATTTATACAATAATGTTTGTTGGATATTCAGGTGGAGGCCAATTAAATTCTGGCAAATATTTTAGGTATTGCAGACTGTTTATCAACTTATAGACCTGGACAGATCTGTAAAAAAACGACTACATTTGGCTACACACTAATTTTTGCGGAAGAAGTTGTGGAATAATAATTGACTTGTGCTCCTCTCAAAAAAGTCGACAACATGAAAAAAATCGTAATGTTTAATTTAAAAATAAATATTTTTTTTCCTACTTTTCACACTCCTAATTTTAAGGGGTAGCACTACTCTAGAGACCTCATTTTTTCATAATTTTTCGTAAGTAAATAAATTGAAAAACACCAAATCCGCTTATGGTAGTATATTGTATAACTCAAATAATATTTTTTCTCTCCAAAATGGCGGCCACAGGACCGCGTATTCGGCTGTTGTGTGATCCACCTTGAAAAAGTTACCGGTAACTTTTCTCTCGAACGGTCGCTCCTAGAACAAAAAACTAAATTTTTTCTTGAAGTGCATACTAATAGCTCGTGAAGTACGTAGGTTTTTTTTTAAAAATTAATTTTTAACAAAATGGCGCTGTTTTGAAAAAAATCGATTTTTGACAAAAAATTTAGCCGTAAATTGTTTATAAAATTAAAAATAAACAATCAATAAAAAAATCCCTACGTACTTCACTAGATTTTGATATTTCAAAGATACTGTCAAAATTTCAAATGGATCCATGCATTCGTTCCAAAATAATCTTACCGGTAAGCTTGAAAAAAGTGATTTTGAGAAAAACGCGTTTAAAGTTTTTGTAGCTGTTAAGTAGTGAAAAACATAAGCATCTTATGAGCGACATCTATTGGCTTTCTTTGAAACTATAAATAGCTCAGGTGATGTAGGTAAGAAGACTACTTATTATCCCAAGAGGTATATTGGAGCAGCTGCGCTCAGTGGCGCGTGATTCAGCGACAGCGTGCGCGGGGCTCTGGGACGCGGTGCAGCAAAGTCGTTAATGTAGCCCTTTAGAAATTTTTCCAGGCTATAAAACTACCGACATCTCCTTTTTATGACCCTAAAGTACAATTTAAGCCAATAAAAAATTGATTTTTTGAAAATCCTAGAGTTGTGTTACCCCTTAAAACGATTCATTTTAGGTCAAAGTTGAGTCACAATAAAAGTTGCGTAATAAAATTTTCTATAAGATAGGATTGGTTAAAATCCTTAAAACATTTAACCCTTGTCGCAAATTGCAATAAATATAAAAAACAAGGAGAAAAAAAGCCTTTTTTTATTTAATTCATTTCATCACTTAAAATGCACTTAGGACCTTCATATTTCGTCTAAAATTTTCTTTACAATATCATAAAATAGCAAACAAATTTTCATTAAAATCGATTCAGTAGATTGCCCAGAATAATTGTTGCAATCTCAATTTATTTTAATAAAATTAAAATTTTTGCAAGTTTGCAAGTCAGAAACTTGAATTTTTTTTCCACATATAAAACGAATCATGTGATAGGTACATGCACTTTACAAAACATACAAACGGAATATTAGGCCAGCCTCACCAATTTTTGCTAAATTTCGGATAAACTCTAAAACAGTGCTGGGCTTGGCTGAGGATTCAATTGATGAAAGCATGGCAAAAATGCCGATAAAGATAAATTAAGAATAAAAATATTTTTATGTCAGCAAAAGTTGTAAAAATTCATACCATGGCAAAAAAAAAGTTTTGAGACAAAACATCGTTATGCTATTTGCTATTTGCATTTGAAAGAGTCACAACAGAAATACCTTTTTTTTAATTGTATTGTTTAGAAGAAATGTTTTTTATTTAATATATTTAGGTCATTTAAACTTTGTTTGATAAGACAGCTACAGAGATTTATTTCGGAATTTCGTGGACACGAAAATTCATGTGTTGCTGGCAATAATTCCCAATAATATTGACCATATTTCGTTAGGCGAAATTTCAAAATTTTGAGTGATTTCTTTAATTTTTTGAGGTAATAAAGAAAATATTAAAAGATAAGACATTTTTTTTTAATTTTGTTTTTGGTAGTCAAAAGTAGCTTTACCAAACAAGAATTCCAAGGAAAAAGAAGAGAAAAGTTGAACCTATTAATATAAAAATCTCGGAAAGACACAATCGTTTTTTGTTTCATCGAATATCATCTTAAAAATTTTGGCAAGTTAGAAACTTAGTGAAACTGTTCCATAAATCTACTAAATCATTAAAAAAAATTGAATGCGTCAAATAAGAGAAAATTTTGAAATTTATTTTATTTTGTTTATATTTTGCCTTAAGGATCTTTGAAAAGAATAATAACCATCGATTTTTGGACTTTTTTGAGAGGAAGCATAAGTCAATTATTGTTATACGAGTTATTCCACAACTTTTCCTGCAAAAATCAGTGTACCCCCCCCCTCAACGGCCAACTGAAAACAAAACTGCCCTGGTCTACTAACAACAATTTCGTTTGCAATTAGTTATGTTAGTAGACATAGTGCATATTTCTAGTTGTTGCTTCCAACACGGTCCGGACACGATTGACGAGTAAACGTCAAAGTGTAGGAATCAATGCGTCATCCTTGCACTACACTAAGATTTCTTCTTTATTAACTCTATTAAATTATATCTACAAATGATGTAGCGTTCTACTTATTGCGTTGCATTGTCACATATATGGCGGACAAAACTTGACTGGGCTTTGAAGCGTTGCTTGGCTTCATCTGTCACCCGATCGTTGACGGTTTTTCATCTAGGAGGCGCAGTGGTGAATATTACTTGACAATCCTACCGTTACAAAAGTTCGCTGTGAGCGCCCCTCGTTGGGATATAAATATGAATTGAAAACCGCGTAATTTAAACGTTCCAGTAATGTTTTTATTACTTTGCAAATAAAATTACGAGTTGTCCAACAAATTGAAAATTTTCACGTTATTTGACATTATGTTGTTGTTGTTGTACTAATCAAAAAAAAAATGAACAGCCCTTCTGTTGGTGTTACTTCAGGGAAAATAACTGGATTATACAATAATTTTGAATAAAACCAACCGTGAAAACGACCAAAAAACCTATATCAGCTATAAATATGGGAGCGGTCAGTAATTACGTTAGGCTTTTAGGGAGGGTAAAGGTATCCAATCGAGCACAAACGTAGCGCAAGTGGAAAGAAACCCAAAGTTTTCCTTTCGTAAGTGTTTGTTTTCTTATATTTATTTTATTATATATTAAAAAAAGTCGATTTTGGCAATTGAAATTTATATTTTTATACATACATACTTCAACCACTTTTTCATTTTATCGTAGAAAAATTATTAGTCATTTTCTCCTTTGTGGTCGATAATTAAAAAAATATTTCAGTTTATTTATAGTCATCTAATCGATGTCTTAATATTAAAAATAAATAAAATGAAAAATCGGAAAAATATCCATCGATTCCATACAGGGTTCATGGTGTGAATCAAAAGAAAAATATTTAAAACAAATCAAAAAATTAAGAATACTTTTGGGTGTATCAAAATATAATGGAAAATGTAGAAAATTGTTCAAAAATTAAGAATCTGGGGAACGTTTGGCATGAACTATGACATTAAAACAATAATCAGGAAGGTTTAAAAAAATCAGATTAACAGATGAGAGTGATACGAACATTTTGAAATCGAACTTGGCAAGGAAACATTTGGTGGGACTTCTCTTATTTGGATTTCATCAAACAAGAATAAAATGCCGGAAAAGATAAATTAGAATGAAAATATTTTAAGGGCTGCAACAGTTGTAAAAATTCATATCATGCCCAAAAAAATCTCGGACGAAGCATCATTATGTTATTGAAATAAACGTGATAATTTTGTTAACTTTAAATTTTTTAAATTGTGTTGGAAAAAGCTATCACTTGATTTTGAGCCAGACCGAAAGTTTAACGTTGTAAAAACAGATTTGAAACAGTCAGAACAATTTTCAACATGCAAAACCTTATAACCTTAGAACAAATTTTTATATTGTTTTTATTTTATTGTTTAGGGAAAATGTTTTTTTATTTATTATATTTACGCCAATTAAATTATGCTTCGTTGCCTATAATAATAATTCCTAATAATAGTGATAAATTTTTATTAGACAGAATGTCAAAATGTTCAGTATCTTCTTTGACTATTTAAAATATTATAAGAATATACTATGTTTTTCTATTTGTTTTGACAGCCGAAATCGGTTTTCTAAACATCAATTCTGTTCCAGAATAAAAACTATGGAAAAATAAAAGAAACAGAAAAAGGAAAGCTAAACCTATTAAAATAAAAATTTCAATTAGACACAAACGTTTTTGTTTCGAAAAATATCACTTGAAAATTTTTGGAGTGTCAAAAATTTAGTAGAACTTATGTTTAACCCTACTAAATCATTTAAAAAAAAATTGAATTAGTCAAATAAGAGTGACTTCAATTTTTCGGCTGCAATAGCTACAAAAGTTTATATTCTGCCTTAGTTTTTGGGCTAATCGTCAAATTTTTTGAACAATTTTAATTTTTTTTGGTGTTTTAAAAATGAATGACATTGTTTTTGCTACTCTTTGCAAGTGTGTACTAGATAAGTGTTTAGACAATAACTTTGGACCAAACTGACCACTAACTATAGCAAAAAAGGTGAAATTTCAGTCAAGATTTTAGAACAATTAAAACGTTGATTCTAAAAGCCAAAATATGGTATAATTCTTACATAGCGAAATAATTTGACAAAATCAAAAATGCTGGGTAGTATTTATTAACTAATTAATAATATTTAATTTATATTTCACTTCAAAATGATGAGACTTTCAAGCATTTTTTGTTGTTGAATTATTCGTAAAAATTCACGAAAGTATTGATAAAAATTTGGATTAAGAACTTTCGTTATATTTAACGAAAGAAAAAGATATATAAATATTTTTGACAAAGTCAACGAATTTTCCATCAATATATTGCCGGCATCATTTTTCGGCAATATGTCGGCAACATATATGTTGCTGCGAAATGTTGCTGACAACATACAAGTTGCCGTAAAATGTTGCCGGCAACATATATTTATGTATTTATTTAACCAGATTATAAATACATACATGAAAGTTTACATCAAATTAAACAATAATTAAATCGATAAAACTAACATCCTATAGAGGTGAACTAAGTTACCTGTACATAGGTCCTGATATTCTTAAAAGCTAAATTGCATGCAGTGCCTTATTAGCCATTTCACTTTTATAATTATCTGTACGTAAATTGTAACCAAAAAAAACATCTTTTTCTCACATATTCAACGGTTTCTGTACCAAAGTACAAATACAAAGTAAATAAACCTCCATCAATGTGCAAGCATAGTGTTAGTAAGTTGCTAACCAAAAAGCACATTAGTAGGCGAAAGTTGTCGGCTAGACTAGGAGGTTCAAATCCTTACTAATGTATACAATAGCGACGTAGGCACATACGAACTAAAAATTGACAGTCATTATACTTCGCGGATACAAATAATTATAAAAAATTAGTTGAGGTATGATGAGCTTAATCCATCAATAAGTGGTCGTTCTGTCTGGTGGCGGATGGTAAATGACAGCACCTGAAAAGAATGCCGTCCGTCACCCCGAAACCAACCTTCCCAACTTGATTAACATACAAGTTGCCGGCAACTTATATGTTGCTGCGAAATGTTGCAGGCAACATTTTTCTGCAATATGTTGCACACGCGCTACAGTTTAATCATCTTCGTCCACTTGAATGCGGAATAAGCAGAAGAATGAATTTGACGGGAAAACTTTGCAATACGAAGGAAATTAGTGCTGGAACCTGTCGTCGAGTAACGTAAAAAGGAGTCCAGAACGAGCATCCAAGAAAGATAAATTTTCTGCTGTGGAGCCCAAAAAAAGTTGAAAATGCAGTCAGTGTGAAAACCGAAAAAGAGTAAGAGAGTAGCGGAGACGGTGGAACTTATTGCCGCAAATCGAAGATGGTATTTCGGGTGAATCAAAACTGATTTCAAACGAACAGTCGAATTTTCGATTTTTCAGAATTTAAAGAGATGGAAATTCACAATTAAAGAATATTTTTTAATTTCTATAGTTTTCCATTATTTACGCATTCTTCATGCGTGAACTTTGAATCGAAATTATTAAATCATCTCGACCACATACTGACTTTCATTCCTCTGAGTCATACTTCTATATTCTCAAAATCCAATCAAAGGCTATCGATGAAAGATAAGATAAACATTTTATTGAAATATTCTCTTTTTTCCACTCAAACAAGCTTGCGTTCGTAGTTCTTCCCTTTGATATTGAACCGCCGCATACGAAATATAATCAACAACAACTTTAACCTTGCCAACATTAAGCTTCCACATATTTGCACGCATTATCGCTAAACAATCTTGAATATGTGAAGAAGAAGAAAATGTATGAATTTCAAATGATATTATTCTCGCATATGCCAATTCAATACTACACAAAACTTTATTCTTGATACGCTGATTACGAAAAAGATAATTACTAAATTCAACAAAGCACCGAACGCTAGCAACAAAGTCAAATATTGTATTAACAATTGCAAATGGTGGATTCGAATTATTAATACCATTTTTTTTGTTTGGCTCACTGTCGTCCGGACAAGAATTATTCTGGACTGACGTCATTCCAAACAGAATATTCGCTTGTTGTTATTTATTGCTCTTTATTGATGGTATTTTACAGAATAATATCAAATTTACATAGGGAAGATGTCTTTTGTATGCATTCCAGTCAAGTTTAATTTGATTATGGATCAAACGAACTAATTTAGATGGAATTGAAGTCGGGCTAATTAATTCCATCTAATTTCCTATTTGATTGTTGGTTGCAGTCGTGGAAATTGTGTCTGGTTCTTTGGCGCACGTTACAATTAAATTGTGGACACTTTTCAATCGGTGCCGTGCTCCGTACAATAATGAAATTGTATTTGTTTTCTTATTTAAATGGATAGAATACTGTACAAACATGTTTTGAGATGAATTAGAAATGATATTGAATGGATAATCGGTGACTTAAATCTATAAAAAAAATCCACAGTCTAGCAAAAAGTTTTCAACGAAAAAAAAGTTAATTATATAATTTGAAGAAAAAAATGAAGTGTAAAAATAAGAATATTTCAGTGAGAGTATTTTTAAATCCCTTAAAATTGTTTGGAGCCAGAATTTTTTTTTGGTAAGTTCCAGAAAAAAGTTTGAGATGCTCAAAACGAACTAAAAGTGCCGAATTTTTATTGCTGAGATCGATATGTAAAGATCCTATTGCTTAGCATGGAGGTCTAATCGTAATGGTTTAAATCCACGGTATTTTCAGGACTCCAGTTCCAGAAAACCTACACCTACAGAGTGCGTTTCTTAATAATGTGACTAAGTCCAGGAAAAAAGGATTTATTGCACTGATCGTTACAAACGATTAAAATTCTTCTTCTGCTTTTATGTCCTTCGGGAGGTGAGATTTCTATGCTTGGAAGGCAACTTGGAAAGCCTGCTCCGTGAAGTCCTTCAGAGCACACGTTACAATCGCTCTGATGTTCTCTATGGACTCCAAATGTCGACCTTTCTGGGCTTGTTTAAGGTAGGGAAAAAACTCTGGAGGCGCCACGTCGGGACTGTAAGGAGACTGAAGATCAATTTCAGATTGATCTGGGTCTGTTAGCCTAGGCGACTAGGCGCGTTAGCGTGGTGAAGCCTCCAGGTTCTCTTAACCGTCTTTTTAAACCTTTTCAGGACTTCCGCGTGAAAAACAGCATTCACAGTTCGGAGGCAACTGCCGGATGGTTTTTCAAGAAGCTAAGACTCCCTTCACCATTTTCGTCTCGTCGCAGCGTGATGCAACGTACGGTCGGGCCAGAAAAAAGTTGTTCACATTACTTATGGAACTCATTCTGTATGAAAACGGTTACCTTAACTCACCAGTAGTAGATACCAGTTTTATCCTGAGAGCATTGGCTCATTTGTATATACTGGTCGAAAGAAGGCACATCTCAAACCTCTGTTGATTTCAAGATCACAACACCCGTGTTGATGCACAACAGTATGATGACTCCCAAAAATTACAGAGGATGCTTTAGTCGCTAACACGTTTCTAACTGTACTTACATGCTCCTAGCTGCGATGTGGGTATTAAAATATAACCCCTAAATTTAAATTAAAACTGAGAGTCCTCACCGAAGCACGTAAAAGATGTATTCTAGGACCTCGACACATGTAGCAATAGATCGACCCCATTTTCCAGTACAGTGAAAAATTCTACAAATGCAGACAAAGTTTGTATATAACGGTACATAATGTGACTATTGCAAAATTTATGATAACGATAAAAAAAATAGTAAACCTAGTCCAAAAAATTTGGTTTATCTTGTCAAAGAATTGTTAATCTAGTCCAATTTTTGCCCCAATCAGTCAGTCTTATAAAATGCTGGTCTAGTCCAAAAAATATTGATGTAGTCCAAGAAAGCTTAATCTAGTCCAAAAAATATTGTTGTAGTTCAAAAAAATTGGTTTAACTCAAAAAATCGAAATCTAGTCCAAAAATACCAATGAAGTCATAGAAATGTTGATGTTCATCAAACCCAATAAATGCTGATCTACTCCAAAAATGTTGATCTAGTCTAAGAAATGTTAAAATATTCAAGACTAATTCAACATTTCTTGGACTAGATTAACATTTTTTTGCCTACATCACAATTGTCTTATATAAATCAAGATTTTTGGACTAGATTAACATACTTTGGACTATATCAATATTTTTCGGATTAGATTAAGATTTCTTGGACTAATTCAAAATTTCTTGGACTAGATTAACATTTCCTGGATTAGGTAAATTTTTTTGAACTAAACCCTTCTTTTGGACTAGGGTTACTGACTTGTGTCGTTATCGTAAATTTTGCACTAATCATATTAAAAGCGTTGATCCATCTGAAGAAATGTTGATCTAGTCCAATTTATGTTGTCTATCTAAATTTAGTTCTAGTCTAAAAAATGTTAATCTATTATATGGATTATTGATCGATCGCAAAAAATGCTGATCTAATCAAATATAATCATCTAGTCCAAAAAATGGCAACCTAGCCAAAAACTATCGCTATAGTCCACAAAAAATCACATTTTTACAAAAACCTTTAATAATTCCACCTGATTTTTATCGACGTAAATTTTTTAAATGTTTTAATGAAAAGTTCCTGGTTTGCATAAAAAACTATTGTTTCTGTGAAAAAAAAAAACAAAAATTAGACTTTCCTGCTTCATAGAAAGGTAGACTGGTTCACGAAAAAACATCCTAAATGACCTCCAAACAATATTTTACGCTGTTCGTAAGGTTAAAAAATCGTATTGTTGAGTACAAATATATATTTATTGACCGACCCAAAAATTATTAGCTGCCCTGCTTAATTTATTCCCTTCAACAAAATATTGATTTTGTGGAATAAATTGGTGCTGTAGAAAAAACTTCAAAAAACTGGCAAGAAAAACTTACTTTGACCGTAGAAAAATTGAAACAGATTGAAGCTTACATCGAGAATAAAATTTGAAGTCCAAAAAATTGTTTGTTGCTTTCTGAAAAAAGAAATAAAAATGTTAATAGTCAATCAAAATTAATTTAGCGAATGAAAAAACCATCTTGAAGCAAAGAAAAATTATTTCAGCAAAAAATAATGACAAAAAAAACAAGAAAAACATTTGTTTTTACGAAACAAATAATTAAAAACGGTTTCTGACTAAGGAAAATCATTATTTTCGCTAAAAAGTTTCAACTTTCCAGAAAAAAAATTTTGTTTTTAAAAAAGTTCCTTAACGTGAAAAACATTATGCAAGCACTAGAACCGATCGTCTTTTGTTTATTAAAACGTGTCAAAAAGTGCCAAACATGAAGGTTATTCTTATTTTGATTGAAGCCCTTCAAGTGTTTTCCCTGAAAAAATAATTTATTCTTAAAAAAAGTATATGAAAAGACTATCAAAAAATATAACTATCTCATCATAAATATTGTCTATGCTAAAAAACTCATTGTTCAAAAAAAACTTAGCGGAGTTGGCAGAGATTTTTGAGAAACAAAAATTATTAATGTGAAGAAAAAAATTAAAATATCTACCATACCTAATCATAGAAGTATCGCTATTAGGAATATAAATCAAATAAATATAAATATGAGCACATATTTCATCGATAAAAATTGTATGAATTTTTAACAAACAAGCCGTGAGGTGCGACCCATGAGGTCCACACGGTCAACTTCCCAGTAATATCTAAAAAGATATTGAAAATATTAAACACAATAATAATTATGGAAATAATACTACTTCAAATAATACAAAATGTACTTCTCGTAAAAGTTATTGGAATGACTTAATATTAATCGTTTCATCTACGGGAGCGTCCATTGATTGAGTATTCATCGGAGTGGGGACAGATTACAAAGCAGTTTTTTCATAAAAGTTAAAACATGGTGATGTGAAGACTATTGAAAATCTGCTTAAATTTTGCAAATATTAATAAACTTTGATTGACTTTACAACAATGTCTTTAGAATAAGAGATTTAAGGTATTATAATTCGAATGAACCCTTTTTACATGGTGACTTTGAATGATTTTTTATGTTTAATTTAATTTTTTTTGTAATCATGAGAAAAGTTATTGCTGGTTTCTCTACAAAAATTGATAAAATTTTATAAATTCTACAAACATTTATTATTACGATGTGCAAATCAGGTGAAAAATGAATTTTTCTATGAAAAAAACACTTCTTTTCCAATTTTTTTCAATAAATTTAAAAAACCACTTTAAAGATTTTTTTAACATATAAAAACATCATTAAAATGATAATACGCGTCGATTGACACCTTAATGATGGAAATATTATATTTAGTTCTCGAGATATAATGAATGACGTAAATGACCTTGAACGTTTAATGATTTTTTATTTTTTATTTAATTTTTTTCATTATCATGAAAAAAACTTTTGCTGGTTTTTTCACAAAAACTATTTGGAGTATATAAATTATATAAACATTGATTACTTAGGTTTGAAAATTAGGTTAAAAATTTGATGTTTTTGAAAAAAAACCTAATTTTTTGCACTTTTTTTAAAAAAATTAAAAAACGGCCCCAAGAATTTTTTAAAAATTTGATAGAATCATATCAATGTTAAAACGCGTCGATTGACACCTTAATCATAAAAATCGCATGTTTGGTTCGTGAGATATAGCGCATAACATGGTTGACCTTCAAGGGGCGAAAACAGCAAACCCCCCCGACCGAAGTATCCCAAAAACTAATCAGCTCTTGAGATTGCAAAGACGCTTCGATTGACACCTCAACGAACTCGATATGACTTTGTTTACGTGAGTTATGCTCGTAGAAAAAAGTGTTCCGAACGTACATACGTACGTACGTACGTACGTACATACACACACACACATACATCTCCCTTTCTAAAAACACTTTATATATACTCTATAGACCTCAAAACGTAAAGAAATGTTGAAAATTTCAATTTCGATTTTCGAGGCGATTACAAGAACTTCCCATATACTGGGAAGTTAAAAATTTCCATTTTACAAACAAATACGGTAAAGGTTAAGATCATGGCCTCCTTTCTCGAAGAAGGGAGTAGGAGGATCGAAAGAGGGGGATTCCCCTACTACTATAACATAAAAATTTCGCGGCGGTCACGGCCTCATAAGAAGTTATGGGGGTTCCCCTACTTAAAAAATGGTTATTTTGCCTATATTTAGAGATCACATGAAGCCATAAAATTGATCTGGGAAAAATTTTTTAAACATGTTTGGAAGTCGAAAAAATTAAAAAATAGACGAATTTTTTTGGACAAAAATTAAAAAAATTAAATTTAAAAAAAAAAAAAAAATTGATGAATGTCATTCCATACCTTCAATGTAATATAAATAAGGGCAACACTTTGGAAACACGTTTTGCACCCCCTCCTTCCGTCCCCGGTCTCCTCACCCTCCCGCACGGGTGGCCATAATCTTAACCTTTACCACAAATAAGATGAAAGTTAGTTTTGAAAGCCTACCGAAAAAAATATTACTGAACCGGAAAAAAATATATAGCGGGCGAAACAGGTTTATCTCATCCACGGAAAAACTATAATCCCTAAAACAATTGACCATCTTAAAAACTAGCAAAAATTCAATAAAAATTTAATACTCAAAAAAAAATTCCAAAAAAATATTTCGTACACAAAATAAATTTTAAAAATTTAGGAGAAAAAATTGTTCAGCTAAGATTCTTGCACGCATGATCTTTTTTCAATTTTTTTTTGCGTTTGACATAAATTTTTTAACTTCTTTTAATTTCTTGAGGGTCTGGTTCTAAATTTTAAATTAAATTCTTTTTATAACGGTAAATATACCGTTATAAAAAGTACTTGATTTAAAATAAAATATACCAAATAATTAAATATAAGTACATATAACCAATTTTTAGTCTAGTGTTTTTATATAAAACTCAATTTTTGTTAGATTTTTGGAACAAGGTAACTGCTATCTCTATTCACCAAGGTGGTAAAAAGAAATACTCTGTTTTTTCTTGTACACCAGTCTTTTGATACTTCTCTAGAAGAAAAAAACACTAGCCTGAATCATCAGAATCGAATCTATTTAACAAACCAACCCAGCCACAAGTGCCACAGCGTCATTTCATTACATTACACCATTCAATCGTGATTGCTTTCAATGACATCCTTTCAAATCAATCAGAACGATAGCTCAGCTCTAACGTGTTCCCACAATGCTGTCTCTATCAACTCGTGATAGGCAACACGCAACCACCAAACCACACATTGATCCCTTGAAACTCGACAAGTGTTACGGACGGACACATTATTCTGTTCCATCATTCCATCAGGACGATAGCTATAATTTCCTTATCAAGCCCCGAGAGTCAGCGAACCTTGGAAAACTTTATCTAAACGACAATTAACCCGACGATTACATTGTGTACAGCGTTGATAGCTGTAATATCCGTTGCACCCTCAAAAGGATGTACATTTCTGACTTTTTTCCGAAAAGAAAAAAAATATGGCGCTTGAAATATCCTTTGAGATACTTTTCGAGAATATTAGCAAACATTTCTCAATTTGATATGCAATTGTATATAGTACATTTCCCCAAAGTCAAATGGCATAAGCGATTCAGAGTATCCTTTCTGTGAAAAGTATTCTTGCTGTTCATGGTATCCTTTTCTGTCTTCATCTTCCTGTACGATTCACAATCAAAAAGAAGATGGACAGACAATCATTATTTTCGTTTTTTGACATCATTCTTGAACTATTCTTCAGTTTACATTACACATTGCTATATATATTTCAAGAGTCCTTCCGACACTGTCGGACATAACAGACGTTGAACTTTACACGAAGACTCTTCATTTCGGAGCTAATTTTACGCTTGGCTCGCCAATGGTAGCAACGGAAATATGAGTATCAGACGATAACCGTGCTTCGGAATTGAATTGAACAGCTTCTTCTTCTTCTTGGCCGAAGAATGTCCTTAACGTGTCGGAAGTAGGATAATAGGAATTCAGCAAATAGCAATGACAATTTCTAGAAGAGTCACGAGCAAAGATTGAAAGGATATATTTTCGAGATTGTCAATGTTTCAATTGATTTGCTTCCAAAAAATACTAGAAAGGACGATTGTATCAATCATTTTTTTGCCCGCGGTTATATCCTTTAAATAACACAAAAGAATGCGCATCGAATGAAGTATTTACGAGATATTATCTCATTCACATTTCGAAGACAATTCCTTATGGAAGTGGCTCCTGAAATACGTATATGTTGCCGGTCTGATTTATGATTGACATCAAATTGAATTATTGAATAAGTTTCAGGCATGTTGTTTTGATATGTACATAGAGATAGAGGAAGCGTGTGCCTAGCACTCTCCAAGGATGTAATCAGAACAATAGCCATATTTCAGATAATAATCAACGAAATTGTGGGGAAATTTTGAAATAATGACCACGTCTAACCCTGAGAGAAAGAAAAGACGATTTGTTTTCACCTTCGTCCTGAACTGATCACTCGTCCCTCGGGTTAGATATACATCCACTTATTGGCCAGGTCAAGATGGTTATATTTCTATTATTTGTGAATTAAAATAATTGAACTAAAGGTCAAAGAAAATTGGACAGTATGTGATGAACTCAATGTGGAAATAAATAATAAGCAGAATAAACTATTTATTGAATAAAAATGGTAATTTGAACGCACGTTTTCTGAATTTTTGAAAATTATTCACGACAGTTTCAAGACATCATTACGAAGTCATAACTGATTGAAAAAATGAAAAGGAAGCCTGATTTTTTTAAAAAAAATTAAATTTTAAAGTGTTTTATTTCTGGATACAATTCCAATTTTATTTTGGAAGGCAATAGTGATAGCAATTTTCTAACATGAATATCGTTTTTTTAAAGATTCTTCCCTGATTGATAGTCATTTGATTTCTAGATTAAGGATTTCGGTATTCAAACAAATCTTACTCAGATCTATCAGTTTGGATCCATTCTTATATTTTCTTAGCCACTTCTGCTTGTCGAAAAGACGATTAGATTTTGATCTGATACTCGTTTAAAAAAAACATACACTGATGAGAATAAGTTTTGGAACATTGATATTTTGCTTCTAATAACTAGAATAAAAGATTTCTCTTGAAATAATAGGGTAATTGTTTACTTTCACGATCGCCTGTTTTTTTGCCAATAAAAAATAGCAAAATGTATGGATTATTGTTTTTTAAAGTGTTCCGTATTGATTATGATTAAAAAATTTACAGACTCTCGAAATTAAAGGTTTTTAGAAGTGTTTTTTTGGTAATGCTCAAAAAACAACCTCTCACAGGTTTATTCTATGTAGCACTATTGACTTTGCGTATTTTTAACTGCCCAGTTCCCAGTGGAAAGTTATTATAATGGGGCGGATTTTTCGAATCCCCAATTTTGACATATTTTAAGGTGTCTAGAATTCAAATCCATCGTTTTTAGAGAGATGTCTGTGTGTGTGTGTGTGTGTGTGTACATACGTATGTGCCTGTGTACGTATGTGCGTCCAGAATTATTTTTCGTCGCAATTATCTCGAGAATCAAAGATCACATAGACCTGGGACTGGTTTCATTCGACGCGTAATTACGTAACTTAGAACTGAATGAGTTTGCAGCAGAATCGTTCCAGCTGTTTTTTATTGAGGATGAAAAAACTGAAAAAAGATAAAAAAATACTTAAGGGGATAGTCTAGTGTTGAGCCCGAACAAATGTATGCTTTTTTGAATTGATCTACAAAAAAACAACAACAGGTATTGACTAAAAACTTTTTTTATTTGTTTATTAACATTTAAAGGGAAAAAATTCTAATTTAATGAAGAGAGAGAAAAAAAACAAAATGGCAACCGCCGCAGTGAAATACTCCATCAACATCAAAAAAAATTTACAATTGCGCCTCGTAAAATTGTAGGCAAAATATTGATCTGAAAACAAATATCCAAATATTTTCTTGTTATTTAGATCATAAACAACGGAACGGGCCTAAATTTTAGAGCAAAAATATTTAAGACAATTTGGCACGCATTTGAAATTTCGATTGTTGAATTTTACATGTTTATTTTTTTTGGAAAAAATGCTATTCGAAAGACAAAAAAATTATTGCTCTAAATTTAGACCGGTTCCGTAGTTATATAGTGAATAAGTAGCTGTGAAAAATTTGAAGTAAATTTGTCCTGTAGTTATTTTGCAGTTTTACAACGCGCAGCGAAAAAGTGTGATTCGAGTAAAACGCTTTTAAAGTTTTTACAGCAGAATTTTTTGTGATTAGTCGAAAAAAATTTAATTAACCACCAATCTGCAAATCGTGGATGATAGTAAACGCTTTTCTTTTCCGCGAAATCCTGTTCTGCTGTTAATTTAGCCTTCTTTGAAAGCGCCGATGCATCTTTCCTCCCTCTGCGTTGTATAACCTCTCGCGATCATACAATTATTCAGTAACGATCAAACATTTTTAATAACGTTTAATAACACGTAAATACTCTCAATAATGGTTGTGAATTCCGGAGCCGTGATGTAGGACGAAGTGGAGGACGAGGAGGAGGACAAGGAAGATGACGAGAACGAGGAGGAGGACGAGGATGTCGAGGCCTTGGCAGTGGACGATCAAATGGTGGAACCGTCTTCCTCTACCAAAGCTTTTATGGCTAGATAAAAAATAATAAAAATAATAAAAGTAATTATAATAATTTAGAATGAATTATTGATATTAGTAATTATGAATAATAGTAATCAAGAATAAAAACAAATTATAGTTTTTCATTCGACCCACTGGGAAATTAGTCGTGTGGGTCTCAAGGGTCGCACTTAGACCACATTTTTTTGTAATCTACATGAAAATACGAACAATTTAAAAAAAATTAAAATTAAATATTCAATGCAGTACATCTTAATCAATATTTTGAAAATATTTGGCATAGGAGAAGGTAGGAGAAAATGGTAACAGACTGAAGGGGAGGGATAAAAACCTTGGTCGAATTCTACCACCGTCTTCTGATCGTACATGCAATAAATAACGTTAATAATTTTAAATCTAATTGATTATTTATCTGTCACAGTTAGGGTTGCCAGATTTTTTTGATCGTATGAAAGACAAATGCTCACTTTGGCAAAAACGGGGATTTTAAATTTTCCCCCGGGACAAATGAAAAACATGCTAAGGGGGCTAAGGGTACTAAGAGAGAGTCTAAGGGAGCTAAGAGGGAGTCTAAGGGAGCTAAGGAGTATGCTAAGGGGAGTCTAGCGGGCTAAGGAGGATAAGAGGGATTCCAAGGAAGGCTATGGGGGAGTCTAAGGGGGAGTTGAATGGGAAGTCTAAGGGGGAGTCTAAGGGAGGCTACGGGTGAGTTGAAGGGAGAGGCTAATAAGGCTAAGGGGGAGTCTATGGGGCTAAGAGGGAGGCTACGGGGGCTTTAATCAGACGGACACTGATCATTCACCCATATATTTCAAACTATTGTTGTGGAGAGTCTTTTAACTTACTAAAAAAAATTCAACTTGGTTTTTCATGTAGATTACAAAAAAAAGTACGCGAAGTATCCAAATTACAAAGAAACAAGTTATGAAGGGTTATTTGTAAAAATAACACGGTTTTTCAAAGCATTTTAAGCGGAAAAAAACCGTTCTATATTAGGAGGCAATAGTGTGAAGTCAAGTTCTGATATTTTTATCATAGATCCGCCGTCAAATCGAACAATTTGGAAAAAATAGGAAACAAAGTTGTTTTTTCGATTTTTTATACCCAAAAAACAGGTGACCTGGTTTCTTTTTTTCCAAATAAACCGAAAAAAACTTAAATGTTATATTCAACACCAAAATAAATCCAGAAATCGGCCCATGATCACGTAAAATGATGTGAAAAGGTTTTGGAACATTTTAACAACTTCCTCTGAAAAAACTAAAATAAAACAATTATCAAGACAGTTAGTTTGAACTCAACGCCCTATATCTAGTATGATATCCTTTGTACTGAATCACTTTTTCTAATCGGCGGGGCATAAACTCGAGGTTTTTTCACAACATATTTTGGAATCGCTCTCGATTCTGCTTCTATAGCTTTTTTTAAAACTAGAACACTCTTTGGATGTCCTGTTTTCTTTAAATATTTTTCTAAGAAATCCCAAAGATGATCAATCGGGTTGAGATCCAGACCTTTCGGTGGTGTTTCCATAACATGTGGACAGTTACATAGCAGCCAGTTGCGAACAATCAACGCTTTATGTTTCAGGATCATGTTCTTGGCAAAGGTAAAAATTACCAGCAACTCTTAAGTTCTCCACTGTTCGTCTCAAATTTTGTTTTAAAATTTTCAAATATTCTTATTCGTTCATAGTTTCCATTGCTTTGAAATCCCACCAGACAGATAGCATCACCTTTTTTGATGAATATCGGCTATCGAAGTGTTTTGAGCCGGTTCAACATTTTTACTACATGATCTCTTACGTTTAACATTGTTCTGGACAACCCATTTCTCGTCCTCAGTGATGATGCGCTTTAAAAATGGACCATTTTCTTGACGTTTGAGAAGCAAATCACAGGCGTCGATGCGTAAGAACATGAGGAACCCATATAAGTAGTAAGGACCATGCTTTCCCATCTTTTTATTCAGGTGTGCGTAAAGACAAGCAATACGGAAGTGTGGTTGATTTTGCGATCCGCCTACCGTGTAAACATAATACGAAGTACGGACATTCCGAGCAAAGAATTTCATTTTTTTTATGCCGCTAATGGGTTAGATCTTGCATGCGAATTTCTATGCGCATACGCTTGTTTCACTTGAGGGTCCAACATTTGACTTGAAAGTGCGATACTCCAGGTATCGGCACTGTCAATACATCTTTGCCATACACACCAGATAATTTTTTTCTTGCTTGAATAGCATTTTTACCTTTTCAATATTAAAAAAGTAAAATATGCCGGGAATGCTGTTTACCAATCAAAAACTACTGCGTAGAATCAATCGAAAAAGTCGTACTATATTAGCTGTCAAATGTAAGTGTGAAGTTGGCTTTGAAAAAAATACAATAAAGTCCTCTGTTGGGAACAAACGAAATTACTTTCCGAACAACCTGATAGGTGTCGTTCAGAAAATGTGTGACTTTTTCAATATTGACAGTAAATGTATTACTTAAGCGTATTTGGTAATGGACCATTCTTTTTAAATCGTAATTATATTATTTATGAAGATATCATTATATATATCATAAGATATCTGCATGTTGAAAATTGTTGAATTTTATTTGTTTGAAACCGCTCGCTAGCAATTAGGTACACTTTTATCAAAGTACAATCATTTGATACTTGAAATATCATATTATAATCGACATACGCACTTGTAACCATAGCAAATTGATTTCAGAAAAAAAACATGAAAAAACTAGATACGATAAATAATAATTGAATTAGAGACATAGCGACAAACGCCAACAGCTATCCATTGCGTGATACATGGAACTTGATTCAACAGTGCACGAAAGGACTGCCAGAATATACATACATATATGTATTTATGATCCTTAAGAACTGTTGCCGAGGTTATTCTTGGAGCTAGCGATAGCTCGCAACAGTAATATCTTTCATGTTTGTCGCAACAGCAACTAATTATGAAACAATCAATAGTTCATACATGTTCATAGCATATTGTTGTTTTTTTTTGTTCTAGCCGTTGTAGTTGTCGTGGTTGTTTCTAATGCCCCCACCTGTGCGGAGTTGTTAGCTTGTTGCAATTACTAACGAGCGCGAATTCCCTTCTTATCTTTTGTCGTCCCACTATTGTATTGTACATACAATCACAAACATAGCATTGACAATAGCATTCAAGGACTACTAAGTTGGCGCACGTGGTGGCCAGCCTTTGCAGAGGATGATTGAGTGGTAAATGGTGAATAAACGATTATACCATCTACACCAATAATAGCAGCAGCAGCAACAACCACAAGGACAACGACTACAAGTGCTTTCCCGAAATGTTATTCAATGTCAAGGGAATATGCGGACTTATTAATGACGCAGACTAGCATGTACGTACGTAGATCAACTCATCCTTGCTGACTGAACGGTTGAAAGTCATTAAGGACTCACCAGCGTATGGAACTGCTTTCGTTTTGCATTCCCAAGCAAATGTATTTAAAGTGGTTGTTTGTTTTGCTGGGCTTCCTTGGTGCTTGATATTGTGGGCAGTTACAATAATAATGTTAAGTTGATTGTCTGCACGGCAGTAATGGGAATCCTGAACAATCCTTTAGTAAAGAATGTTATTTGCATTTGGTAACGAGCTAAGTACTTGAGGGTTTCTTGTTTAAATAGAACTAATGACATTGGTCACCGTCTATGGGTCAAAATAAATAAGTGATGTGCAACAAGAGTCCTTTTATTAAAGAATGTTCTTCTCAATAAACTATATTAATGTTAGTCCAGTCGTTCACGGTAAAAATGCGGCATTCGCTCCGAAATTTTTCGGTCAACATGGATTTTCGTGAAAATTTGGAATTCAGCTCGTCTTATCCTCTTCTTCAAAAGTTATGTATGCTCAATGTGAGTTTTTTTTGTTTATTGGAGGTGCAAATCACTTCTTCTTGCAAAAAAATTATAAAATCGTAGATTAAATTGTTTACTAAATTGAAATAAGTCAAAAAAAGGATGAATTTTCGTTTAGAAACGTTAATGAATCTGTCTTGCAACGATTCTTCCCTTGATAATATTGACAAAATTGATAAAAAGAATCATTTTTTGCAGCTCAAATTCATTTATTTGTAACCACATATTCAATAACAATTTATTTTATAATTTACTATTTATTGCTACTTTCGCTACAATTATATAAGTATTTTTTTTATCATTATATATTATTATATTTTTTTTATCAAATTATAAAAAAATATGCAATGAGCAATTACTTCCTTGATTTTGCAGCTATCAAATCGCTCACTTCTGCATTCTTATTTTTATTAATATATCGTAAAAAAATTAATTGAAAAACGATTTTTTTCTCCATTTGTTTAAACAAATGTTGTTTAAATTATGCAGCATTTATTTGACAATAATTGCATTGAGTACGTTGAACAGTATATGTTTGGGAAGTTTTTCTAGAAAAAACTCCTTCAACATAGCAAAAAAATATGTGGTTTTATTTTGTTATAAAAAATTTTTTTATTTATAACATAATAAAAACGTCTTCGGGATTTGTTAATGCGATATTTAGGCTTTTCTGTTCGAGTTACATCGGCTCATAGATAAAGGTGAAAATCGCTCCACTACAAGCCGAGAAAATGCTTTTTTTATAACGTTTTCTTAATTCGTTGCAAATGTCCGTCACTTTTGACAAAGACAATAATTTTTTTTTTAAAGAAGCATATTTTGAAGTTCTTTCTCACGTATTTTTTGGAATTTAATTTAAATTGATGGTTACGGAGATATTAAATTTGTTTATTAGCAAAAAAATGTTTATAATTTCAAAATAATAATAATAATGAATAATAATTCGATTTTAGTTTTGTAAGATGCATTCAATACGCGAAGTGCTTTTCTATATGTAAAAAAAACTCAAACTTCTATGGGCTTTATTTCTGACTTTGATTTTGAATTTTTTTCAATAAATTTTGATTGTCAAGCTGTTATGTGAAATCTACTAATCCGATTTTGATGAAAATTTTTGTGCTGTTTTATTTTATTATGAAGAGTTTTTAGGCGAAATATAAGTCCTAAGTTTATTTGAAATGGTTAAAAAAAATTAAATACAAAAGGGCTTTTTTCCATTTCTTTTAATTATTACTATTTTGCGGCAAGGGTTAAATGTTTCAAAACTTTAAATTGTATCCTATAGAAAATTTTATAACGCAACTTTCATTCTCACGCAACTGTGATCTAGAATGAACCGTTTTAAAGTTAAGAGTGAGACAAGCTGGAAAAACACGAGTTTTTTTTAATGTTTTTTTTTAAACATTTCGATTTTTTATTATACCCGCCTTTGTTGAAAGGCAGCATATATCAATTATTGTTATACGAGTTGTTCCACAACTTTTCCTGCAAAATCGGTTTGCCCCCTCTCAACGGCCAAATGTAGTCGTTTTTCTACAGAGCCGCCCTGGTCTATAAATAAAATATTCAGAATCATTGTTGTAAACATTGTGTTGCAAATCATTTTCCCTTCAATACATCATTATTCTCCCCCAATCTCCCCCTCCCTCCCACTCGGTGCATTTGAAAACAGTTTCAAAATTGTTTTATGACTTCATAACTTAATTTCAATTTTTTTTAAATTTTCTGTGGATTTCTATTTTCAAGCTAAAAAAATAGTTTAAAAACAACACACAACAATTTAAAAATTATTCTATGAATTCAAAAATTATTGAATTTAAAAAAAACCGTTTTTGTTCATTTTCGTGGAAGTGATTTATCAGTTGTTCGTGTCATAGTTTCTAATGAATTTAATTTTTCATTTTTTGTTTTGTAAAACTTATTATAAAATGGTTTTCATTTTCATCCAAAGAGAAGTTTCCAATGAGAATTTCGTGAAATTTTTCTCGTCATTTTTTGATTTACTTGTTGCATAATTGCTTGATGTGAGTTTTAGAAACCAATATTTTCAATATAAAAATTTACTGGAGCATCGAAGGTACAACATACCACATCGGGCAGGCCTTGACAATTTGACGCAGAAACAAAAATAATAATTATAAATAGTAATAAAATAACGTAATAATAAAAATAAACAAATCTAAAAAATAAATTAAAATTTTTCAATAAATAAAATTTTATTTACAAATTTGCCCACATAATTTTGAAAAGGAATCCTGAATTACAGGAAAATTCTACTGGATTAAAAAATTTCCAGAAAATGTTTCGAAAATTGTTTTTTTCATTACACAAAATTTCCAACAATATGGTTCGATGCAATTCGTTTCCGGTTTTGTTTCTGTGAAATAATGTCACCACGAATAAAATTCAGGAAAATTATACTGGGATTAGTTTTTGTAGAATTAGTTTAGAAAATTGTTGACACAATTTTTTCCTACAGAAAACTTCCAACAATATGATTTGTTGTTGTTGTTTATTTACGATTTTCTTCCTGTGAAATTCGATTGGCTTTTGCGTAAAATTCAATTGTTTATACAGCAAAAAATTACTGTAGGGTGGATCTGTAAAAAAAACGACTACATTCGGCCGTTGAGGGGGAGGGGGGCACACTGATTTTTGCAGGAAAAGTTGTGGAATAACTCGTATAACAATAATTGACTTATCCTTCCTCTCAAAAAAGTCGGGGACATTAAAAAAAATCTAAATGTTTCAAAAATATTTTAAAAAATCGTTCTTTCCCTAATTTTCTCACTTCTAACTTCAAAACGGTTCATTTTAGAGCAACGTTGTGTAGGAATAAAATTTGCGTAGTAGCAGCCATGCTTCCATCAACATAATCCGCAGCCGCCCAGTATTGTTTAAGGGTTTATTACCAAGTTTAGCAAAAAATCCTGAGGCTGCCCTAATAATCCGATTTTAACTTTGTAAAGTGCATTTGATAGGTGAAAAGCTTTTTTATATGTGAATTTCCAACTTCTATAATTTGACTTGCAAGCTTTCAAAATTGTTGAATTTTTTTTTAAATAAATTTAGATTGCACAATTACTATTGGCAATCTACTGGATCGATTTTGACGATTTTTTTACTTTACTATGAAGGTCCTAAGTGCATTCTAAGTAGTAAAAAATTAAATAAAAAAAGGCATTTTTCCCTTTCTTGTAATATTGCTATTTTACGGCAAGGGTTAAATGTTTTAAAATTTTTAAGCAATCCTATCTTATAGAAAATTTTATTAGCAATTTTTATTCCCGCGCAACTTTGCTCTAAAATGAATGGTTTTAAAGTTAGTAGTGAGAACAGTTGCAAAAAAAGTTTTTTTAAAATTTTTTTAAACGTTCCGATTTTTTTGGATGTTCCCGACTTTTTTGAGAGGGAGGATAAGTCAATTATTGTTATACGAAATATTCCACAACTTTTCTTGGAAAAATCAGTGTGCCCCCCTCAACGGGACAAATCCGCTCTAGTCTACTATTCTTCATTGAGTTTGTTGTGCTCTCGTAAATAGAAAGCAGTTTCAAAAATTGATTTGGTTAAAAAATGATGGAAATTTTTCCCTCTCCCAGAATAAACAGGAGAATTTTTGTTGTTTTTGGTGTTTCGTTTCAAGTTGCAGTCAGTATGAAATTTATAACCTTATCTAAATATATGTTTTTTCTTTCGACTTATTGCATCGAATGCATATGCGATGGTGAGACTAACACCACGTACTTTATTGAAAACTTTTCCGAAAGTCAATAAAATTTCCATTTCGAATCGATTTAAATACATTAAACACTCATCACGCGCCTCCTATTTACAAATTACTAAACGCGCGACCGTAATTTCATGGTAAATATACACAAAAACATGGCGATCCGATAGATGTTAACATATATGTTCCACCAATTCAAACCAATTTAGTGCGAGGCAGTCTCGCCGATACGAATAAATTCCGTAATTTGTTGATATGTTTACGAAATTGATGAGCCACACATTATTGCATCACACCAGCATGACCGCATATTGATATGTTCCCGTTCCCAATTTTTAAGTACATCCAATTATTCCCGCTCGGCAATCACATGCGCCCACTTAACAAACATCTAGATAGGTATCCAGATTTGTCAGATTGGCCAGATTGGTCAGATTCAATAGACAAACATCGAAAAATCCTGGCGGCTATCATCCACCAAAACATTCACCATAACATCCGTTCGAGAGCCAAAAAAAAAATTCGGTGGCGTTCCTACATTCAATTAAAGATTGATTTATTCGTCGAGAGACGAAAAATTATTTTATCTATGCTATTTTCCTGTTGCTTTTCAGATACAAGCATATGCGATGTATTTTTTTATTTATTAAAAAAAAAATATTTACATTTCCGCTTCATTCATGTGATGACCATTCGAAAAATGTACCTTCAAAAGAATTCCTCATCGCGAAAATAGCCGCGGGTCCAATAAAAATAGAGTCGTGAATATTAATTCAAAAACAAAAATATGCGTTCTCGTGGTTTGGCGTCGCTGTCGTCATCAAAAAGATATCCATCCAAAGCGGTTTTGATGAATGATTGAGATTTAAATTCGCCCCATCGAAACAGCTATTGACGCTATTTTCGAAACAGGGTTTTCAAATGAGTCCAACAGGGAATTTGAGCGGGAAGAAGGATTCATCGTTGGAATTTTTTTTGAGGTGATCATCTATGTGGAAGAGTTACAAAGTATCCATGAGTATCTTTGTAAGAACAACTGCAAATGAAAATATCCCTTAGATAAATTTAAAGATACTCAAGCCAATCCTTCTTTCATCCTCAAATATGCAGATGACCATCTTAAGAATGGCAGCTCCAGAATGAAAAACCACTTTCCATTATGCGCAGATTGCCACAATATCTTTAAGCCTATATTTTCCATGAGTCCATAATTAAATTTGAATTTCATTCGATTGCCAAATGCAATTCGGCAATTTGATTAAATGAAAAATTTACAGATTGTATTTATCGGGGTCCATCAAATGCGAATTGCTGATGACCTCAACGCCACCAATCGTCGTCGTCCACTCTTCAACAATTTGAATAATTGAGTTCGGACATTTCGGACGTTTCAATTGCATGTTGTCCTCCTTTTTCTATTTTCGGGAGAATTTAACCAAATTTTTTTGTTGTTGGTGTATTGATATTTACGATGAAGTCTTTAATTTCGCGAGATATATCTTTTGATTTAAGACGATTATTATGAGGTTGCTTGAAGAACGAATTTCATTTCATTTCATTTTTCCGACGATTCTCGTTCTACGTTTTATGATTTTATTTTATTAAAACCGAAAATATACTAAGAATAATTTCGGTAAATTTGAATGGTCACATGTCAGCTAGGTGTAAATTGTTAGTGAAAAATGTAGTGGAAACACAATTTTAAACAAAATTCACGATTTTACAGAGGAATGCATATCGTGATATTTTTTGTCCTTGTTTTCTTTTGTTGGTTGTTACGTGAATATTCTTAAAATCGCCACGTTATTTAACACTTAAACTTCTTTTTCGCTCAAAAAACGCATGCAAGGTCTGATCAAAAATACGGTGAATAAATTTATTACAAACAAAGTAATAAGTTTACATGGGAATGAAATTTATCGCCTTCAAAGTACTGCCCTTAGCTAGAGATGCATTTATCCCAACGTTAAATCCAAGACTGGAAAAATTGTTGGAACGCTTCTTTCGAAAGGACGTTTAGCTGCTCTTTCGTGGCCATCTCTGTCAGGAATGGTGTCGACACGTTTTCCTTTTAGTACGGTTTTTATTTTTGAGAAGAACCAAAAATTGCCATGGTGCTAAATTAGATGGATGTGGACACACAGGAAAAATTTTCTTAGCCAAGAACTCGCGTATGAGAAGCAACGCATTGTCGTGATGAACAAGGAAACCATAAGCCCCCTTTTCTGGTCTCTTTCTTAGTATATCGTTTCGAAATTTTTGCAGTACGCTTTTGTAAAATTCGGAATTTACAGTTGTTCTCCTTGGAACGAATGTTGATCGTACTATGCCCTCACTATCAACAAAAAAAACAATGAGCATGACTGACGTGCTTTTTTAGGGTTTTCCATTGAGAACTCTGCATTTTCATCTCAGGGTCATAGTCATAGACCCAACTTTCATCTCCAGTTACAATTTTGGTCATGAAATTCGAATCGGCTTGAAGACGATCCTTCAATTCCGTGCATACTGAAATACAATTTTCAGTATAAAGTCTGGAAAGAAATTTGGTATTCACTCGTCTCATTCGCAAATTACCGACAAAATTACAACAGATATTCACTTTTTCAGCAGGCTCTCAAATAGTTATTTGTCTGTTTGTACAAACAATTTTTGCACGTTTTCGTCTGTTCATGAGGTCAAAGGACGTCCCGGCCGTTGCTCGTCCTCAGCCGACTCATTCCGGTTTTTAAATCGCTCCTACCAATTGTAAACAGTTTGCAGAGTTACCACATGATTGCCACACACTGATTTTAACATTTCATGAGTTTCTTTGGAACTTTTTTGCAACTTAAAACAAAACTTAATGTTGATGATTTGTTCCGAATCAATGATGCGTGACAGACGCAATAAACACGACCTCACTCTAGAGGCTCTGAAGATTGATTAGCTAGTCATAACGTTTTCAAACTCGTCACAGTCTGTCTCAGTTTTGGCTCTAAAAATTCTTTCACCGAATTTGCTGATCACACCTCGTACCGCCATTTGGCTGAAACTTTTGATTTTACAGTTTGAAAATCCATCTTTATTTTGATTAAATTCATAGTTGTCAGATGACAGATGAGTTTCCTGTGTGATATAAGGAAATGTCAAAGCAAATCAGCTGGCTAGAGAGGGCGTACAAACGCATGGAGTGGTGAGTAAAGAAGTCTCAAAGCAGGTATTAAAAGACTGTTGAAAAAGTAAGATTCCTGACAATAATTCGATTTCATTCTTCAGCATAGTCTCCTTTTAGCTCAATACACCGATTCCAACGATCCTCCAATTTTTTTACATCTTCCAAATAATACGATTTGTCGAGCAGTCCAAAATAGCTGTCAGTTACATATTCGACTTCTCCATTCGATTTAAAACGCTCATCCGACTGCCACTTTTTGACGTTTTAAAAACAGATAATAGTCGCTGAGGGTCAAATCTGGCGAATACAGTGGTTGAGAAAGAATTTCAAAGCCTATTTTTCGCCGATATAGTGAGCGATGTGTGAGATGGTGCGTTGTCGTCATGGAAAACCGGTAAAACCCAATCTTTCGATTCTTCACGTGATTTCGGTATAAATTTGTGGTGAATCCAAGACTCATCCATGATCACATATCGAAGAAAAACTCGGATGAAGTTCCAAACGTCTCATAGAAGTGATCAGACGAACGCATTTTTTGGTCGATTGTAGGCAAACGTGGCATCCATCTTGCACAAAACTTTCTTGCCGAGATTTTTTCATACAGAATATTGTACGCCGATCCTGTATCGTGGATTTTTGTAATCATATCTGGTGTTGTTACTTCAATTGGGCGATTTGGACAGCGTTCATCACTTGTGCTAGTACGATCACTTTTGAATTCAGCCATCCAGTATTGAAACATTTTATCTGACGGAACAGATTCTCCATAATGTTTATCGAGCTTTTCTTATAGTTTTTTTGAGGGGTTTTTCCTTCAGAAAAATAGTGTGTAATCACAACACGAAATTCACTTTTTTTCACTGTGAGAACAATACTCTTTCTATGACTGTCACAGAAAGACTAATGTACAGCATATCATAAAATTTGACAGGTGGTCGTCTGTAGGTTGGTTCTATCTGGCAACAGAGATATTGCTTTGTTTGTAGAGCCCTCTGCTGAAAGGTACCTTACTTTTTGAACAGTCTAGTAAGACAGAATATAAAAGAATCGGCCTACGAACTAGCAATAAAGCTGTGAAGAAATTTGGGCACTGGTTGCCCTGCTAGGCTTAAGTGGTCCAAATACAATGCGAAAGGAGAATCGGGCTCCTTGAAAGCAGCCTGTATCGGAGCTGCGGCAACGAAGAGAAGAGGGCAAGTAGGGTAGAGTAGGGCAACTTTTGTGCAAATGATCGGCTGTAGCTCTCAGGAGGCATAAGCACTTAGGGGTATTCTTTTACGCGGAGCTGAGTAAACTAAGTAACACAAAAATGGATCGATTCCTGGAATTCCTTAAGAAATCAGGTTGGTTCATTGAATAAGAAAGAAAAGAAAGAAAGTTTCCACGTACATATATAGGGCACAATGGGCCAAAAACGGTCTAAGTGAACTGGAAGCCGTTTAGATTTAGCACCCTCATAACCTAATCTAATCTACTATTTTAATAAAAATGGTCTTATTCACGATAAGGCGTGAATATTCAAAATCAGATCTTAAAAGAAAGATAATAAAGTGTGTGTCGGTATTTTCAAAGAATATCTTGTCTGATTATTTATTATTCATTTCTGATTTAAATCAATTGAAAATTTCGATAAAATGTTGACTTATCAAATCTAATTTGATTGAGCTTTTAATATATATTTATTGCTTTCAACAACAAAACCCTCTTCAAAAATAATCACTTTTTAATTAAATTTTTGTTACGTCAATATTTAAAACGCCATTTATTAATCAAATAATAAACATCAAGAAGTATCCATCTATGTTTGCGTCAATCTATTTTTAGTGATAGGAAAAACCCCAAATAAAATGCGTGTGGAAAGCTTGCTTTCCCAAGCGGGAGAAAAAAAAACAACAAATCAACAGGTGGTCAAGAAAAGCTTTCTTGTTAGTATATGACAAAATTTACCGCAATGAAAACAACAGTAACGATTCAAGTAGATCTCTTACCCTGGCGTAGTGGGTTTTCCTTTGCGTGCGAATTTTCCATTAAGTTTTATTCTCTTGAGGAAATTATCTTACCGTTACTGGTAATTTTATTTGTATGAATGTGTGTGTGTGTGTGGTTGCGTGCTTCTTTGAATCTTTTATGATATCCTACCTGACTCAGTCACTTTCGTCCCCGGACGATAAATGTTTGCTAAAATTAACGACAAATGTTTCTATTTATAAATCGTTTATATTTGAATCGCAGCAATAACTTTATATATATAAAAATATGGCGAACATAATATAATTACAAGCGCAAAAAAATGTCCTTCGTTCAATTACTAAATGGTGACATGACCGCATGAACTGAACCACAGAATTATCAGAATCAGAAAATTTTCCCTATGGGGTTTTCCTGTTGTTTTTGGTGGCTACCAGAATATATTATTAAAATACATGCAGTGGGTTTTGTGCGGGCCTACCCGGCGCCTGTTCTTGGACAACAAAAATAACACTGAAAATGAAAGATGAAAGTCCAAGCATGTAGATGGACAACTTGAAGATATTATTTTGGATGCCAACGCCAAGTATGTTTGCTGACAACAAACCACACCATTAATTTGTGGGCGGGATTGGATTAAAGTTGATTCCGGTCAATGTTTGCTAATCTTGCCACGAGCACCATGGAAAAGAAGTTCAGTTTTCTCTTGGGGAAATTAAAGTTGAAAATTTTGAGATGATGACATGATTATCATTTTTTGTGGATAGAGAGTGTGGGTAAGTGATTAAGTGAAATTGATCTACCAACTTTGCTTCTTAATTGTTGAAATTTGATGGTTAAGGATGCAATTAGGCTTATGTGTTATATGAATTATGAACCAAGAAAATAATTAATTAAAATATAGACAGACAATGCTCCCAAAATAAAAGTGAACTGTGAGAATGTTTAAAAAATCAGACGAGAAAAAATGTTAATAATAAGTTTTCCACAGTGTAAGATTTTCGAAAATTGTACGAAACGCCATTTTATTACTCAAATTACCAATTCTACTATATCTCGCTATAAGAAAAATATACCGACATGCAATAAGTCACTTATTTGAAGAATTTTAACATTAAATTTCTATTTTAATAAAATTAACATTCATTATTTTTCTGAAATTTTTTAAAATATTTTTTTTAAATATTTCATATTTTCATTTATAATATTTTAGTATTTTTTATGTTATTTTATATTTATATTTATTTTATTTTATAGCATCTTAGTCTGCGTGTTTCGCTCAAAAGTTCCATAAAAATATATTAATCGTATTTTTCAGTGCTACTACAAATAACGACAGTGTTGCAAATAAATTAACCATACTAATTTTATACAAATAGAAATTAAATGTTAACATACCTTAAAAAAAGTGACTTTTTGCATGTTTCTATCTTTTCCTATAGCAAGAAATGGTAGAATTGGTAATTTTAATAAAAAAGAAGATCATTATGTTGCAATTTTTGGAGATTTTTTTTCAGTTCCCTATTCCTGCAAGACTCTCGTGACACTTTTGTTGTTAGAAGCACTGCATTTCCATGACATATTGTGTCAAACGGAGTGGTGAATTTAAAAATGTCAACTAGCGACATCTATTGCATATCGTAACATCGATTGCAACCTGGTTTTGATCCGTGATTTTGTCCAAATTATATTTCGGAGGTAATTTGGAAATGTATGGAAAAAATACGTGATTTTGAAACCGATAATGATAAAAATTCGGAATGTAGCCAAACATGTGTAGTTTCGTGGCAATGTAAATAAGGTATCCGTGAAACAGATACGTGAGATACATGCAAGAATTGTCTGATTTTGATGGATGATCCTTACAGCTAGGATCGACGCGTCACCGTCAGTGCGTAGTTCGAAGGGTGAGAAGGCTAGTGGAGTGAGGCGGCTAGGGTGTGAAAAAGCAAGTGTGGATGAACGAAATTGAGGGGTGCGACGCCTTTTCGGAAATATATAGAGAAAGGGTAAGCAAAAGGGATTTTTAAGTGTTTTGTTAGGTACTGTTGATTTGTTTATATTGAAAAATTGTTGAAATGATATTGGTTTACGGAAATCAACTATCCGTGGTACAGAACCATACAATTGTGTTTTTGCCGACAAGAAGTGTATGTTAATCTGGTAACCAAACCAGGAACCCTGACGCTAAAGATGCTGCTTCTCCTTAGTGGTAGCAGCGATGGGGCTCCTCTTCGTGGGGCTGGTTGATGACTTTCCTCTCCACAGTCCGGCGGGCATCTTGGAAGCTCTCTCCTGATGTCAGCTTACGTCTAGGTTCCCTATCGTCTCGTGCGCTCACCCTTGCGGATGGTTCGGTTCCCATATGAAGCTTGAATAGCGAAGGATAATCCATGGTGCTAGTAAATTGCTAGAGTATCAGGTAGTTCAATGTTGTTGACCTTTCCCATTGTGGTTCAACCTGAGCCGTTTCGCTACTCTTACTGTTTGACCATCACACTTATGTGGTGTTGTTTTTTGTAGATTTACAGACGCAGCAGTTCTCCACGACAACAGGACACGCAAACCATTAAGTATTTTTTTATGTTTTATAATAAAACAATTGTCTTACATTTCTAACAGCGCTGAGCTGTCCGCGTCAATACTTTCCTCCCATCACTTTCTCGGCTCGACTTGTAGTCGATTTCCCTGGGCTGCACTGTTCAGGATGCGTCTAGATTTTCATGCCTCGTCCATGCGTTCCATATGGCCAGCTCACTGGAACTTGCAGAGCTTCACAGCTATGGAAACGAATGGGTCGTCGTATATGTTCTACAACTCGTGGTAGTATCATATTCTCCACTCCTTTTCCCCAAGATAGGCCCAAATATTCGTCTAAGGATTTTCTTTCGATGATGTCAAAGTTATTTTCTGGCGCTTTTGTCCAGAGCCTACAACCATATATCAGCACAGGTCTTATCATCATTTTATGGAGTCGTAGTTAATTTTTCATGTTTGATTTCGAAAGTGAGAAGATGGGGCAACAGGCCCTATTAGCTAGGTTAATTCTTCGTTGGTCCTCGTCTTTTTTCAGCTATCACAGCTCATACACTACCTCTAAGTAGATAAACTTTTCAACACTCTCCAAGCAATATTCTCTAGCGTCTTTTTTCATGTTTGCGTCATGCATTTAGTTTTTGTCTCACTGACCCTGGATCAAAGAAAGCAGTCTAAAGATTAATACGCAGAAATCGGAATTTGTGATCTTCAGAAGAAGGTATAAAATTCCACGATTTTTCCCATCCAAACTCGATGAGATAAGCCTCAAACCGTCTCCTCAAGTTAAATATTTGGGTCTAATTCTGGACTCTAAGCTCGCGTGGAAAGCGACCATAGAATAAAGAGCGGCATGCGCAATCTACTGCTAAAAAAGAATTATTGGGAAAAAGTGGGGATTGAAACCCAAAATCGTATTATGACTCTACATGGTGATAGTGTAACTAATCCTTCTGTACGGCGCTATTGCGAAAACATCCAATTCAAACCTGCTAAACAGGATCAGAAGGATTGCAGCTATTGCAATCACCGAGGTCTTACGCACTACCCCGACAAAGATACTGTTTATACTATTGAATTGGCTCCCGACGAAGCTCCTTACGAGAGAGCAGGCAAAGTGCTCTGAGATTCGATTAAAAGCACTACATCTCTGGCAAAAGGGAGATAATGGCCACTCCACCATAATTCGGAGGGATGGACCAAGGCCAGGGGAAGTAGACCTCGCGCCCCCGAATCCCTGGTTTCATCATGGTTTCAAGTCAGTTATCCTAAGCAGGGATGACTGTTCAGTAGAAAGAGGTGGGATGCAGGAATCGGTGGACATCTACACTGATGGCTCTAAAATGGATGGAAAAGTTGGCTGTGGCGTTTTCTCAAAACAGCTAGGCCTGAAACTATCCTTCCGGCTTCCAGATCACTGCAGTGTTTCCCAGGCAGAGGTCATTGCAATATATAAGGCAGTAGACTGGCTGAGAAATCAGGAAATTTCCATAAGAAACAGCTCTGGCAGGCAAGCTCCTATTCAAGAATTATCCGCTTCATTGTGAAGTGATTCTACACTGGGTACCGGGACATAGTGATAAACAGGGAAACTGCGAAGCGGATAACTTAGCAAGAGCTCCAGGAGTATACACTCACAACGGAAGTTGGTCAACCTCTAGCTTCCATAAAGCTGGGATTTAGGCAACATTACATGAAGGCTGCAAATAGGGCCTGGTTGCTGGAGGAAACCGCCAGGACAACCAGGCAAACTTGGCACGCACTTAGTCCCAGACACACCAAGCAGCTCCTCAACACGAGTCGTGAAACCTTGAGTTCTATCGTGTCCATACTGACGGGGCATTGTCTAATTGGCAGACACTCAGAAAGATTGGGCGTTCCCTTCAACGATTTCTGCTGAAGTTGCAGATCGGAAGAAGAGGAAGAGACAATCCAAGACTTTCTGTGCGAATGTCCAGCACTGTCCAAGAAACGCATGAAAACCTTAGGCTCACCCTTCCTGGACAGCCTCACGGGAGTAGCTGATTTAAATATCGACTGCATAGCCGACTTCACACGAGAATCGGGATGGTTCTCGTCATCTCACAGGTTACAGTGCCGTCTCAATCTTCTGTGTTATCTATTGTGGTCTAAGTGAGCCATCTTTTGATAAAGAGGGCTGCCGCTACAACCAACCAACCGACCCTGGATCCGACTTCTTTTGAGGCTGACTATTGACCTTGACATTATGTTTTATCGTCAGCGTATGCAATTATTTGGGTGCACTTAAAAAGTATGGTCAGGATGTCTTTTCCTGACGACATATTCTATGACCAAATTAAACGAAAGAGGCGCGAATCTATCGTCTTGTCTTGGGCCTGAATTTGTTTGGTAGCTCGAAGTCAGTTCGCCGTCAATTATGTTCTGAATTTTTAGACCGTATACAATTTCATTTTCATTGATCATTTTCACAGGGCATCTCTTATCATGAAACAAAACAAAAACATGTCATGTAACAAAACAAAAGTCCCAGCATTATGAATCATGAACAATATCATTTTATGATCATCTATTCTCCAATCGTTTGTTCATAATAAACAATTAATTTGACATGGCTAATGACCGTTCCGATGACGTTGTCTTCAACTAGTTCTTATATAAGGAACAATATCCTCGTAGTTAAAATAAGGATCCCAACACATATATGTAATATTGAGTCATTTTTTGCCGTTCTATTTATCTTTAGTACTGTTTTCACAACTTCAACATCGTGTGTAGACCATATATAATACAGATATGGATTCAACGACCAACGATTGACGTCAAACCGCCCCATCAGCTCGACAGTCCATTTTGGTGACCAAGGGAAATGATTTAATTCAATAAGAGTGCAGGACGCAAGTATTTAACGACAATAGCATGGATCCCATATGGATTTAAATTGTTTCGAAACGTGTTGGCCGGGGATGGCATATTGTCGACGTTCATACTCGTCTTCTGATGGTGGTGGTGGCGAAATGCGAAAGAAAACTTACACAACGTTGACAAAAACAATAATTTGTCTTCATTAAAATAGAGTGGAGTTCAGGAGAAAGGACGACAGAGAGAGACAGAGAGGAACTGGACAACTCAATGACGATGTTTGTCAAGCAATAAAGGTAAACGCGATAGTCGCGATTTTATTGGCCTGTAGTATTACAACCGAAGCGATTTCACCCTTGTTTAATCACAGGGATGGGGTTTATAGCTGCGATCAAATAGATGTATCTTTTTCTATTTGATAGTGAAGAACAGAGCTCATTATCGATGAGCATGACGACGAATCATTAGTGATAATCGTTTTTTCTAGTGCTATAATATGGGCGCACTTATTTCTTGCGAATAAATTATGGGGTTGAGTTTTATCTTAGGAAGCAATAATGAGTTTGATTCCGCATATCTTTGAGCATAAATTAACTTATGTCTGATGTTCAGAAGACGCGACTCTGCTAGAATATTCCTGAATTTGAAATTAGGTGTCACGCAATCAGCAATCAAATGTCAGTTGATTTTGAAGTCCAACTCCTATAATCGACCATTTCAAAATACCGCCTCCTTCTGTTGTTAATTTCATGGCTGAAGTCTGGCAAATCTAGTTCTGGTGCCATTCAATCAGAATGAACATTTAATTCTAGTATATGCGTATCATATTCTTTACATTTCTTTACTCCCATTCTACGTACGAACACTCATTTTCTATGAGTACCTCATAAATCAACAACAGAATATTCAATCAAATAAGAAAACTGCCAAACGAGCCGTCCGGCAGAATATATAATACGAAAGGCAACTACGCACGCAAGTCTTCCTAAAGAATTTACAATCGCTTCAGAATAATTAGAGCTTTGCTCGCATAATTCCACGTTGGCAACATCAAAGCCAAAACGGACACTATAATTTCCTGAAATGCGTCGTCGCCGTTGAGCTGAAAGGTGGTATCCTTGACGTCAGCTTCTTGTTCTTACCACCCAAAGAAATTATTAACCGTATGTTGCAAACGCATATAAACCAACATTGGTTTGCCTTGTGGAAATAAATCGAATGCAAGACAACATATTTCATGTAACTTATAAATGCCTGAGTCCTTATTCCACCTCTTGTTGTTGCGACCATAGTGCATTGTAAATTCTGTTTTGTCTCGCCATAAAGCCCAGAATCAATGCCACCGTTGAGTTATATCCTTTTCACGTGGTTTATCATGGTCTACATTGCCCGCTTACATCTGTTTTCATGCCGTGTTTATTCATTAAATTGAATAAAAAATATCCCCAAGGAAGAGTATGCGAGTCGGAACTTTTCATACTATACACATTTGAAAGATCCTTTTGAATGGTTTCTGCCTGTAGAAACGTTAAATTTCAGAATTGCTTCGTTACGAGATCAACTATCTCATAGATATTTAATGAGCAATCTGTAACGTCTGACTGTATCCACAATTTTTTCTCTGTGTGAATGTGTGTGTGGAAATATTGAATTTCCAATAGGATTTTTCATTGTGGGCTGAACTAATTGAATTTCACTGGCTGATATACTTGTTGGCAACGCTATTCATGGGGATTGTGTAACTACAAAATTATTTAAGATGTTGAAGAAGAAATCCAAAGAATTGATGCTTTTAATTGGATATACAGTTTGAGAAATTATTATAAGCACATTCTTGCAATACAAGCTAACTTCTGAAAAAAGCATTTTCATTTTTCTGTGTGTCTATAGAATGTATTTAATTGCCAAACTAGTCGCAACGGCAACATCAAATTTCTAATAAGACTTTTATTTTCTTCAATGAAAAAGAAGAAGTGTATATATAGTGGGGGATTTTGGAAGATTGGGGATGCATAAAATCCCCTAATCCACCAATCCTCCAAAATCTCCGGCTTCCCCAAAATCCCCCAATCCGCCAAAACTCCCAATCTACCGAAATCCGCCAACCCACCAATCACCCAATCCTCCAAAATCCCCCATTCTTCCAAAATCCCCAACTCTCCGAAAATCCCTCAATCCTTCAAAATCCCCCACACCCCGAAAATCCCGCAATCCTTCAAAATCCCCCAAGGATTGGGGCGTATATTTTTCCCTCGTATTTTGAGGTATTTTGGGGGAGTGGGGGATTGAGAGATTTTTGCGGATTAGAGGATTTTGAGGGATTGGGGGATTTTGGGGGAGTCGGGGATTTTGAAGGATTGAGTGATTGCAGGATTGGTAGATTACGGGATTTTATGGGTTGGAGGATTTTTGGAGGATTGAGAGATTTTGGGAGATTCGGGATTAGAGGATTGAAGGATTTTGAGGAATTGGTGGATTAGGGAATTTTGGGGGTAGAGAGATTTTGGTAGTTAGGGGATTTTGAGGGATAGGTGGTTTAGGGGATTTTTAAGAACTGAGGAATTTTGGAGGCCTGAGCGATTTTGGATTAACAGAAATACGTGTCAGAGAAACATTGCGGAAATACGAAACGGAGATACGAAACGAAGATACGAAACAGAGATACTTAAAAGATATGTAAAAGAATTTGATAGCCAATCTAGTATTTTGATCCTTTTGATTTTCCTTTTTAAAAGATGCCCAAAACTGCCTTCGCTGTTTGGGATCATTATTCTCAATAAGGATCCACTCTTTATTATCGTTACCATATAATACTTTTTGCGGTACGGCTACAATACTTTTTATATGGTTCCACCATTTTTGGATCCGTCACGATTCTCGTAAAAACTAGAAGTTACTTTAGTCCAGTCGTGATTCTTATTCGCTTGAGTCCACTGCAGTCTCCTTTCGAACTATCTCGGTGTAATCATTGGTTTCGATATTGCGGCTCTGCTTTCGATGTTCACTTCGTTAAGCTTGGGGCATGCTTTTCTCGACGGAGTACACGGACTTCTTTTAAATATTTTGACTATCGCTTTATTGTCCTCTTCACTTTTCCTCCGCCACGCAAACCATCCACGTTTCCGCTTTGCCTATATCGCATCGTCTATTCCTTAACGAATTCTTTGACTTTTTAAGGTACTTGGAGGCAGTCTTATGAGTTATTATTTTTGCTCATAAAGGGTGGCAAACTAAAAATGCAGCCTCGAACCGAATTTTGAAAATGTCACTCATTTTTGATAGGTATTTTACTTCCAACACGCAAAATTAAACTAACTTCACTCCTTTATCTCGAAATGGAGGAAAGATGTACCAATTTGGACAATTACCAATTTCAGATCGATTCGTGATATTGCAGGTATGCGGAGCGTAACGCTCTTACCAAACACACTGTATATGCGTATTTCAATTATATTTCGATTCAATTGAGATATCATTTCTTCCTTGTTTCATCCATCCAAAAAGTAGAACACATTAAGAATACACACACATCAACCATGTCTAGCATTAATTTGACTAATGCGTCTACACATCGGATTCAACTAAATGTACTTAACGTGATCGACTTTATCAATTATTATCCTTATGACCTTAACCGCGACATACACACCAAAAAACCGTTAGCAATTAGTAAATTGTAGATAATTTCCTTAACATATGTAATAATCGTTTACTTAGCAACTCACCGTGAAGGACAACGAAATTGTTTTTTTTTATGTGTTAGCATGCCCAAATTTGATGGTTGTGACATTTATGCATGGAAGGATAATGTCCTTTCGATAAGTGAAATAAGCAGTTCAGTTCGAATTTTTTGAAGAGGGTATGGTTTCGGGAGTGTGATAGATATTGTTTCGTGTGAAGTCGGCTAGACAACTGCATTATTTACATTGTTAAATAGATAAAAATTGAAATGAAAGACGCATGTCATCCCTGAAAGAGTACATTCTGAAAACTTAATAGCAGTACGCCCAACGTCCATATTTAAACTAAAACGCTAATTTAAAGTCGAGTATGTACTCCAAAATAGGTTTAATACAAGTAATATAGCGTGTCATTAGAATTATCTGGCATTGTAGCTATCAACTTTCGCTTTCATTTTTTTTCATTTTCATTTACTTTGAAAAATTACCATACAAATACTTGCACATGAACAACGTTTCAAAATGGTGAAAATTTATATCCAAAATTCGTATTCTGTCCGTCCAATTTTTGTTCCTCATAATCGTCCAGCTAGGCAGCTCATACGCAATGCGATAGAAAGATTTATGTCCACGTATACTTTATTGGACAATGTTCATCCAACACGAGCTCGTACAGTGCGTACCGAGGCAGTTACCGAGGTTTCAAATTTATCGATTTGACGACGTGCACAACAGCTTGACTTCTGTCCGTCCACTACATGGAAAGTTCTGAAGAAAGATCTTGGACCATTGGACCATCAATTGCGTCGTTCGTTCGGTAAATGGGCTGAGAATGAGTTGGAAGTTGAACCGTATTTTTATCGTCAAATCATTTTGAGCGATGAGGCTCATTTCTGGCTTAATGGGTTCGTACATAAGTAAAACTGCCGGTTTTGGTGTGAGGATAACCCTCAAGAGATTTTGAAAGCTCCATTACATCCCATAAAAGTCACTGAATGGTGCGGTGTGCATGCCAGCAACATAATTGGTCCTTTCTTTTTTTGGATCGTAGCATGGACGGAGTAGAACGGATTCACTTTCCGGGGCTAACGCAACACTGGACAAAAGAGATTTCAGAAAAAAACATTTCTGAAATTTCTGGTAAGGAAAATTTCGTGCAGATTTCGAGAAAAATATTTCATGCTTCGAGTCAAACAATTTTTTTTCGATTTGCTTCCAAACAAACTTGAAATGTAAGCAAGTGTGTAATTTGTCCCATAGTTTTGCCACGTTTTTACCTGTTATCTGACCACGTGAAAATTGAAGCATTTCGGCCGTGGTAGGGCGGGCCCAGGTAGTGACATCTGTGCCTGGCGAGCTCCACTGCTGCTCATTCTCCTTCCGGCAGTAGCACCACCGCCCGATTTCTTTTTGGCTCGCAAGATTGCTTACCATTTTTCATTTCATTGTTGGTTTTTTTCGAAGATTGATCTAGTTAAATAAAGTAGTTGAATTTTATTCTCTCGGGTAGGCTTTGTATGCGATCTTTACTCGATATGAGTGTGAGAGATTCTTGAGAAGATTAACAAAGGGGGTATAGCCTGAGGACTTGATGTTAGGAATTTGGAAATTGTTTTTTTTTCGGGATTTTGTAATCGGGCAAACAGATAGCTGACCTATTCTAGAGACAACGCACCCACGGCATTACGCGCCCAACTGAACTGGCCTGCCAGCAGCCATCGAACCTGTAGCTAGGTAGAGACCGAACCCAAATCACTTTGCACGAAAAAACGGTTTGTTGCCTCGTCTCCAGGACTAAACGTCCATGAGGGTCCATGAGGTTTACTTAAATTTTCGTCGCGATCTCATTTGCTTAGCTACACATTTCGTTACATGTGGCAACTTAACATTTTCGATTAATTTTTTGTCCTGTTTTGAAGGTAAAACATATTGAGAGTGAGCTGGAAAAAATGTATTGATTTACTAAAAGCTAAAGTATAAATGTTTTATGATAAATCTGTTGCTAAATCTTCAAACGTGTTTTTCTTGCAACTACTTTTCGATTGGTTTCAAGCAGAAACCAAGTTCTGATCAAGCTATAATTTTAACAAATAATTTTCATCAATCATCTTATCTAAAAATTCTTCATTTTTATTCATTATTTCTTGATTTTCTACTTAATTTTTAACAGAAAACCCTATCATTTTACAAAAAAAAATTAAAAAATTAAAAGTATAAATATCAGACGATAGGTAAGACGATAAAGAAAAGTCTATAAAATATAACCATATTTGGTATTTATTTCGGAACACTTCTTGTGGAGATGTGCTTCCTACCATCCATCCACCATTTTCCCAAAAGTCCAATTTTACTTTTAAAAACAGCAAATTCAGTTGGAGGCCATACCAAGTCTACTGAAACAGAGATTTTGTTGAGACGGATCAGAAGTAGCTGCTCTCCTGCAGCTTATCCTGATTCCAAGAAAAATAAAACATTAAATGGAATTAATCGAGCACTTACCATAAATTTTACAACAAACTTACTGCAATCAAATCACAAATAGATTTTATGATTCCAATTGACCCGATTATTATTATCTCGACCATTCTATAGAGTCAAAGACCAGCAGATTACTTGGCTCCTACTTAAATCTTTCATATAATCCTTGGTATCGAGTCTACTCCACTATTTCGCGAACTTCAACCACATTTTCCTCACATTGCACTCTTATATATTCGAGTGCTGACCTGTTTCCCGTTTCTTCATTCATTTCAAGCTTTTCCTATTAGAACAATGACGTCCTTTTTTTTAGCGAAACGAAGGAAAAAAATTACCCAATAATCCAGTACATACTTGACGGGAATGCTTAAAGAAAAAACTATACATGTGTATAGTGAAATGGTGCCAGTGAACTTAGTATACAAAGCAATCCTTATGGAAGTAGCTGGGTAAGTTGTGCTATCAAGGAACCAACCAGCTGACTCTCCCTTTCTCCACGTCTACTTGAATTCAGGTTGGAATGCTACTAAACATAATGGGGGTTGGAGATGGTAAAAACTGAGATAAGGGTTACATAATGAGATGACTACAGTATATGAAATGCACGTTGATGATGTGTGTAAAACATACATAATGTACATAGAGTCTGAAGAAATTCAACAACAATAAAATAATGGAAATATTGACATGACCGAGTTCATAGGGTTGTTTTATGCGTATCTAGGTTTGTACACTGTAGAATGTGTATGTAGATTTCATCATGCTTCCTTGAGCTCGTTACAACAGACGAAATTTCTTCCGCTAAACGTTTGCCAAGTAATAAGAATCTTAAATGGTGTACTTCTGTCGTTGAAGGAGTTAAGTTTTGTTTGTTTGTTTGAGAGTAGAAAGCTGCAGAATTTCTAACAGGCTTTCTTGTTTTTGTCTTGAAAGTAGAGTGTTCACATAATCTATCTCGTGTAGAAACGCGTGAGATTATAGTCATGGTTTATTTTAAGGACATCAGTACACATGCGAACGAGTTCTCGATTGAATTAAATTTTGCTGATATTTTCTCAAAGTTCTATTAGTATCATTACGTCGCTAGATTATAAGGGATGTAAGGGGTTTTGTAATTAAAATGAATTTCCGAGATAAAAGTTGCATTGAAGTTGGAAGCCAACAAGACTTTCGTCTGATTTGTCCTACAAAAGTTCAGTCCTGGGGACGAAACAACAAACGATTTTGAGTTGTGCAAGCAATTTTAGTTCAGTCTCCTCAAGACTACTAGGTGTGATAACTGCTGGCAGACCAACTCAGTTCAGCGCGTAATGTGGTGGGTCGTTTCCTAAGTTCTCACCGAGATGGTCATTCAGTTACCTTATTGCCCGGTTACGAAGTACAGCCAGTATTCAAAATCAACAGTTAAAAGTTTACGCGCTTATCTCGTAATCTAGTCTAAGCCATCATCGCGCACGCATACCAACTAATAATTACGACGGAGGCCTTCTCTACGGCACAAAAAAATCAAGTTACATTAAGCGATCCTCGTTCCGACAAAAGGAACCGATCGAAATTACGAAATTTCACGCACAAGCAAATAAAACCTTCGGGCGACTGTACTGTTTTTCCACTGTCGCTTGTATACACCACAATATATGTAAGACCCAGTATGCAATCGAGACCTTCAAACATCAAATTTTCTTCCAAGAAATGACGCCATGTGCTTTTAAAAATTGACGTTTCCCAAGCAGTGCCAGATTTACAAAGGATAAAGCAGTTTTCAGTCATTTTGGTTTTTTTCTAAAGCGATTTGTCAAAATCGAATGACCTTCGTGTGAACAAAGATGTTTCATCAATGCAATTCAATCAATCGAAGTTTTTAAGGATTTCTTTCACGCGTAACATGAAAAGTACATATATGATATCTGGCAGTGCCCCGACCAGTAAATAACTGCCATTTTGCCATAAATGACAGCAAACATATGATAAATGACGGACAACATATGATTTTGTCCGCGAGCCGTACTTGAAAGTGTGCTTTTATATGACCGATTCCATACTGGTTCGTACCTATACTGTGGTATACACTGTGGTCCAGCGGTACTTTTCGTTCTTCGAGAGTCGTTACTCCGAAGTAGCCGCCATGAGTTTTGCCGCACTAATATCTGACGTCTACTTTACAGTGCTCTCATTCGCATTTCAAAGCGCGAGCTAGTCAAATCTGTACAGTTTTTCATAAAACTACGAACGCAGCAGGCATTAGAGATTTAATGAAATACAAAACAATTAAATACACTATATTCAATTGACAGCCCGAGCAATATGAAGTTGGCTATAAGTCAACTAAACAATATGGCAAATTAGGATTGAAAAAGTCTATTTAGCAAAATTTTGTAAAATATTAAATAAACTTTCCTGTTCATAAAATTTATATACAGGTTTTCAAAAAAATCAATAAGTAAGATCTAAGCCATAATTAATAAAACAACACCAACAACACCGAGTATATTATTCCTGTCAAATAAAACTTCAGGGCTAGCTCGAAAACAGAATAGGAGATTTCGTATTATCTCTACCAACGGTAAAGCGTATGATTCAAAAAGCTTCACACCCGAAATTTAAAAAAACTGAAGAAGCCACCATTCAACGCAATTAGAGAAAACCAATCGTTTGATTTTGCACAGGAACACATGGTCTACCGGCAGGAGTGGCATAGGATCGTTTTTTTCTGATCAAAAGAAATTTAACAAAGATGGTCCGGATGGGTTATTTCCATGATTTACGAAAATATGAACAATTCCTTGTGAGGCTTCACAGCCGTGAGGGTAGTGTCTCTTATTTTGATGTGTTGCCTCTGAACTTTTAAAATACAAGGATGACTGCGAATTCGTACCAGTAGGTATTGGACACAACTTTTCAACAATATCAGAGTATTTTGTTTCTTTAAAATGGACGTACCAGCATGACAATGCTCCAACTCACACAGCGTGAATGATAAAAAAAAGGGATTGACGCCCGAAATGTCAATTTGATAGCTTAGTACTTAGTACTCTCCGGACCTAAACATTATGGAACATGTTTGAAGATGGCTGACGCAAAAAGTCTACCAAGATGGCAGACAGTTCGAAAACCAACATCAGCTGACTGAGACATTCAAAGTCGCATGGGATGATATTTCTTTAAACTATCTTAAATCTTTGTGTGACTCGATGTTCAATAGAAGTTTTGAATCAATTTTAAATAAAGGAGAATTCAGGCATTTTTAATTAGTCTTCGCCTATATTTTTGGTTGTTTGATTCTATCCTTTACGAAACTCCTTCATGTGAAAAAGTTTTTTTGGGTTTTCTTTAAATTGCCTTTCACGAGTGCCTCATATCGTTCGATCGGTCGAAGCTCTGGGACGTTTGGTGGATTTAACACTTTTTCCACAAAATTCACACGATATGTTTTTTTCGCGTAATGGGCGGAAGCTAAATCAGGACAAATTACTACAGGTACATGTACAAAATCCTTGATGTAGATTCTAGAGCTGATCGTACTGAATTGATCTTTCTTCTTGTGAAAGGTCTTCTCCTGGCAGGAAATTGTAAAATTGAGAACCCAGAAGCGTGTTGAATTCAAATTCAAGATACGTTTCATTGTCAAAAACAAGGCAGAAATTGTCCCTCAGTTGTTCTTTGTAAAATGTTGGTCGCCCTCTCAATGGATCTCCTCAATTGTTCTGCATTTCGTTTTTGCAATTTTGGTTCCTTGTGTGTCTTTACGCCGTTCCTTGTTTTGATTTTTGGCAGTGTCAATTGCGAAGTTTTATACGGTTTCGGAATATCACAATTTGATGTCGACCGATTCGCATGAATTGCCTGCAATACTCTGCACTTCAATTTTAATGGAACCCTCCATTTTGAATTTTACAATTGCTCGTTTTACAGTTCTTTCTGATAGTTTTACTTTTGTCGCAATTGACTTCACTGTTCTCTTGTCTTACACATCTCTCCTCTTTTACAATTGCCCGCTTTACAATTCCTTTTGATACTTTTACTTTTGTCGTATTTGACTTCACTGTTCCCTTCGGATTCTTTGCGAATCATTTCAAAATTATACTCCGTGTATTTGCGTGTTCATTCATTTTTAGTAGTAATGTTTAAACTTTTGAAGAACACGCCGACGTAAAATGCAAAAAGTGACGTTTAGATCTAGACAAACGTCAATCATATGGGTTCTGTCAAAATACATTGCAAGTAAAAAAACCTCTTCAAGCCATAAAATTTCGTTTAGGCATTGAATTGAATCGAATTCTCGCAATAAATCATCATTCGTTATTGATGAATGCCAAGTAAAGTCTCCCAATCAATACTTCACCACAAATCCTTCTATCAACAAATATAACACAGAATCTATTCATACAAAATTCATATCTACACGTAAATACCACCTATGCAACTATAACCGCAGGCAATTCATGTCGGATTAATCTATTCAACAAATAAATCAATTGAATTCAAATGGGCGGATATCAATCAGCCATAATGTATAAATGCTTACAACCAATCTCTACCCTTTGACATGTCGATAGTCCTTGCCCGAAGAAACCAATCCCGATTTCCAATTCAAATCCATCGACATCAGGATTAATTTTTTCGCATGTCGACAAATTGTTCTGAATGTCGCCGAAAAAAAGTTGTTTAGTGGTTGTTTTCTAACTCCCACCCACACGTTTCTACACCCATTCAACTAAGCACAATCCTTTTCTATAAAGACATCCTTTATTTGTCATGATTACGAGTAGTGATTTGAGTTTATTGGCTTCAATCGTTTTTTTTGTCGAGGTTTATTGAAACGATATTCGATGTATGGTTGGTTGTAAGGTATGTCGACATCGACTCGTATTATTGTTACGTGTGAGACTTTGAAGAGTCCTGACGACGACAGGAGTCAATAACACTAGTATAGCTGCTTATAGGATATGAGTCTATCGCAATTGTTTATAGAGGGTAGTTCGTGCAATTTACAAAATCATCCGCGGACACTTGAAGTGCGAAATCCTGCTCGAAAATTGTTTATTGACGAGTTCTTTTCGACAAACAATCAATCCGAGGTAGCGAATCATAGTCGCGATCCAAAGAGGCGATTGTCAATGAAACAACGAAAAAGTTCGGTGAAGTGTGTGAAATTGAATAGAAGTGAGATAAGGAGGAGGGAAGTATTCCAGATTCCTTGTTTTGTTTATCCAAGGTGAGTCGATGGGTTTGTTTATATCCTAGCTGTGTGATAGCCCCACGAGAGTGAAAAGAAAATAGGTTCTACGATATCCTTTATTGGCATCATAGTTCATTGGTCGAACTTAATCCTCCAATTGGGATGAGCTATGACTGGTGTCTCGATTAGGTGAACATAAAAGTCTGTTGAAAGGGAGATACTCAAGCGGTAAGCTACCACCAAAAGCTGAAGCCATCCAACCACAGCTTGTAATTTAATTTTGGCTTGTGAACAGTCTTCCAATCTTCTAATATACAAGAGAACCAATAAAGTTGTTGCGGTTTTTGCTTTGAAGGAAGTGAGAATAGATATGCAATGAGCATATCACGTTATCACGTGGTTTAAAAACCCATCGATCAAGAGTAGAAATATTGGTCTTTATAAAATCAGATCCATCGCGGCCTTTCATCATTTGTAACTCGTACAGTAGATCTTAGGTTTCATCATTTCCGTACTGCCGGAGCATTGTCTGATAAGCAGGCATCCATAAAGATTAGGTGTTCTATTCAATGATTTCTGACGGAGCTGCAAATCGGAAGAAGAGGAAGAAACGACGCAACATGTTCTGTGCAAACGCCCAGCACCACAGTATAGGTAAAAACCAGTATGTAATCGGTCATATAATGGCATATCAAGTACGACCCGCGGTTCTACGGGACAAAGTCATATGTTTTCCTTCATTTATCATATGTTTGTTGTCATTTATCATATGTTTGTTGTCATTTATGACAAAATGGCAGCTAGTTACTGGTCGGGGCAGTTCCAGACTTCGTATATGCACTTTTCATGTTACGCGTGAAAAAAACCCCAGAAACTTCGGTTCATTGAATAACATTGGTGGAACGTCTTTGCTGAGACAAATTTTATTTGCTATTGACAAATTGATTTAGAAAAAAGCCAAAATGACTGAAAAAATACCTCGTGTGTTGAAGTGAAAAATGAAATCCGCGAAAGTGCTTTATCCTCTGCAAATCTGGCAGTGCTTGGCAAACGTCAATTTTTGCAAGCACATGGCGCCATTTCTTGAAAGGAAATTTTGTGTTTAAGGCCTCGATTGCATACTGGGTCTTAAATATACTGTGCTCCGCACTATCCAGAAGACGCATGCAAACTTACGGCTCGCTCTCCTGGACAGCCGCAAGGAAGTAGCTAATTGAAACATAAGCTGCATAGCTAGCTTCATACGAGAATTTAAATGGTTCCCATCATCCCGCAGCTTGGTTCTAGTGCCGTTCCAATCTCCTGTGTTATTACCATGAGGCTATCGTGACCATCTTTTGATAAAGAGGGCTGCCACCGCCACCAACCAACCAACTCGTGCAGTAGCGAACACAAATCGAAGTGTCCAAGGATCTTGTTCGGTAATTTTGGCTTTACGACTTCAAAATGTCCTTATCGACAGCTTCATCAAGTCACCGAGTTTGTCAAGCGTTTGGGTATGGTGTTGCAAATAAACGTACTGCAAGGCATCGGTTTCAACAATTCAGGTCGAAAGATTTGTCCCTCTGTGATGAACCTCGCAGTGGACGACCACAGCCCTTGAATGACGAAGCCTTACCGGCGGCCATTGAGAAGCACAGCTGTTTAACATGTGATGAACTTGCAGGACAGTATAACGTTTCTGATGAAACAGTTATACAGGGTGTTTCGAAGTTGATGGCATTAAATGAAACTACAGAATCCTTGAAGCCTTTTGAGCAAAAAATCGTATGGGAGGGGGGTGGTAAATCGGAAGGGGTTTCGAGATATAAGGGGGCGAGTAACCACGCTCGTCACCCACGACCTGGCACGTGTAAACCATCATAACTATTTTATTTTTATGTGTAGACTTTTGAAAAAGGATGCGTTTGATAGCCTGTCAATGTATCCTTTTGGAAATGTATTACCAAGTGCCCCCAATGCTACCAGTTTTACACGAAAAAATGAGAAACTTAAAACAACCGGAAAAAATTTGCTAATTTTGACTTTCGCGACCGTGTTAAACGCCAAAGTGATGTCCTAACCTATAAAAATGATTATTTTGACAGAAAGCCTTACTTTTTGCTTGAATAATTCCGAAGAAAAAGGTTGCCAATTTTCCTTTGTTTCCTTTGAAAAATAGAAAACTAAAATTTTGTAAAATTTTGCTGACTTACTTTATTACGGAAAATAATAACTAAAGGTCTAAAGTAACAATTTATTTTGAACTTATCATTAAACAGCAGTATTACTGTATTGCTTGTGATCACATCAACTGTTTAAAGTGTCTTCCTTCCACAGAAATGCAAAGAAGAGCTCTTCTCTTAATTTTTGTGACTACATCGAAATGCATGAGTTCTTCTCTTATTTTTTCACTAGCTGCCTCAATTCTTAAATTTAATTCTTGAACTGATGATACAGGTGCCTTGTACACTTCTTGCTTCATTGCACCCCACACATAAAAATCAAGGATAGTTAGATGTGGAGACCGGGGTGGCCACCTAATTGGACCATTTCGACCTATTCACCTTCCTGGATAGTTTGAGGCAAGCGAATGGGTGATTTGTTGGCCAGTATGGATTGGAGCACCATCGTGTTGGTAATACATCCTGTTCAAATTGTTTTTTGGTGTATCTTCCAGTAAAGCTGGCAACTTGTTATCCAAAAAAACTAGATATCCGGCAGAATCCAGCCTATCCGACAAACGGAATGGCCCAACTATCCTACGCCCCTGCACGCCTGCCCACATGTTTCTGCTAAATCTACGCTGTGTAGAGGTGACCCTGGTTACTCTGGGATTGATAATAGCCCATAGATGGCTGTTGCGGAAGTTGTTGACACCATCCCTTGAAAAATGTGACTCGTCGGTCCATAAAATGTTACTAATGAAGTTGGAGTTTGTTCGATCCCGTTCGATAAGCCACTCACAGAACTCAACCCTTTTCACGTAATCCTCGGGAAGTAACTCTTGCACGGGTTGAAAATGGTAAGGGCGCATCCTTTCCTTGCTTTAAACTCTCCAAATCTGGTCGCCGATAAGCCCAGCCGCAAAGCTAGCTTGCGAGTTGATACGTCTGGTTCGTTGCGTACTATGGATAGTATGCGCTCCTCCTGATCGGCGTCCCTGAAAGGCGATCCTGCCAATAAACCTATTTCACTATTCTTTTACCACAACGCCAGACTGCATTCCGTGTGGCTGATCAGGGAAACCATACAGCGACTTGATTGCAAGACTTTGTGCCATCCTCCTTATTCATCTGACCTTGCGCCATCCAATTGCCATCTCTTCCACTCTCTGGACAATCATGTTCGTGGGAAATCCTTCACCAATGAAGCCGACTTGCGACAAGCACTCACCGAATTCTTTGCGTCCAAAACCTTCGAGTTTTACTGCTGGGAGATTACCCAGCTGGAAATACCTAGGCAGAAAATACTGGATATCGATGGCAATTACTTCGAGGAATCTAACAATCGGATACACTTTCTGGAAATCATTTTCTTTTTGGTCCTTAAAAACGGCAAGAACTTTATTGGTTACCCCGTAATTAAATCTGGACCACCAAAGATACAAATCTCTATTTCGCAACTGGAGCTTCAGCTGTAAACAACCCAAGGTGTCGTTTTTTTAGAAAGATATAAACAGGAACAAATCCATTTTAACCCACATGAAACACAACTAATTAAAAGTCATGAAAATGAAGTGAACCGCTCTAAATATATTTAATTTCAAACAAAATATCCAATTTTGCTGCACCAAAAATAACGTGCGTTCACGTGCTTTCTAAATCAAGCACTCTGGGAAAGAAGAGGTCCTCCACCTTCATATGCAGGCAACCTCATTATGAACATATATATGAACATGAAACCTTACAAAATAATAGTCACCTCACGGTTGGATTATTCTATTTGTGAGTCTGTTAAATGGTTTCCCCTTATTCATGCCGCATTGATGATGTTCTTTACCGAACAAGAACTCTTTCAATAGCTACCACCACCTATGCCAACATTTTACCATCGTCATCTGTGCATTTTTCAAAACCCTGACCCAAGTTGACTTTGAGTGTCTATAAATATGATTTTTACGCTTCTGTGGTAAATTGTAAAACAATTACTGTATTCTAGTTCTAAGTTTGTCTATTTTTTAGTCATAAAACCAACCCCAACAAAACGAATTATGCTGTTCTATGAGACTATGGAATACCGTTCTCGTGCTGGGATCAACAGCAAAGAGAATTAGCCTCTATAGTTCTTGTGCTCGAACTAAGCTAGAATGAAGAAAAAAATTACGTCATTCGAGGGTGGATTGAAAACTAAAAGAGTGGGAAAATATTTGAAGCGAAAGTACTTGTTTGAACAGAGCTATGAGCGCTAACCTGCTAAACAATGTCATACATCACGCAATTCACTGTTTATTCATGCTAGCCAAATTAGTGAAGCTCAGCGAATCGGGGTTGCGGATAAAACGACACGTGGTCGACATTGAAATATGAGCTAAAGATACTTTCCATCCTGAATGGCTCACCAGACTAAATTGGTCAAAGATCCTTCTATAAGGTCTGCTAAGCATGCTTGCATTTAAGTGAACTATAAATTTTGAGAGAATGATTTGAGTAAGTCATAAAATTATTGTGACTTCTGTCTTCTTAATTATTTTCAAAAAAAAAAATCTTTTTAAAAATAGTGTCAGTTAAAATTGTTCGAGTACTTCTCTCAAAATATGTCAACCTTAGAAATGCATCGCGCAAAAGTTAATGTAGGAATTCAACAATTTAATAATCACCGATACCATTGGTAATTCCCCGAAAAGAACCGTACCGTATTTTCCGAAAAAGCAATGATGAATGAGTTTTTATAGATTTTCGAGTAAAATAATAAATGGCTGTTCAATTCAAACCTAAAATAATGTAAAGCACCAAATAATAGCTAAATCGGTTCCTTATATATTTTCCCGATACATTATATAAAAGTAAGTCAAAAAATTCAATCGTGATAGCTTGGTTTCAGAACCATTTTGACTGTTTTTCATCGAATTTCTACAGTTTTATGGTATAAAAGCTAACAAATCAAACTATCCGAATCGACCGATTTTCTGTTTTTTAATAAGCTCCAAATAATTATGATTCAATGCCAATGAGTAAAACGGTAATGATTGACTCGCTTGAATTTCCGTCCATGTTAAACCATACTGGAAATTTTACCATGTACTACAAATATTTTTTTGAAAGCAAAATTGGAATGAAAAGCAGCAAGAAAATATTTACAAATTAAAATTAAATGGGAAATGAATATTCGGTTGAGCAGTCCGACTATCGCTTTTTGTTTCTTAGTTCCAAATAAGAATGATTGAATGTCAGTGAGTAAAACCGTAATGATGGGCTTGCTTAAGCTTCCGTCCTTGTAAAAGCTACTAAACATTTTAATATGTAAAATCTACTGAAACTATTTTTGATGAAAAACACATAAATTGTGAAAAGTAACAAGAATATATATATACAAATGATTGTGATGCATAATCCAACCTAAAACTAAATAGGGCAATTTTTTTGATAATTTGAATTTTTTTGCACAGCAAATAGCAATAGCAATTATACAAACTAAACGAAAAAATATGCATTGTTTGAAATTTTTAACAAAAAAAAACTTAAAATAATTTTGAAATTTCTATGGAAACTTTTCCGATAAAATGAAAAATAGAAGAAATAAATAGTTAAAAATAAAAATAAAGAAGAAATAAATAAATAAAAGCTCTATTAAATGTTTTAGATTTTTTTTGCGGAAATCGTCACAATTTTGCGTTTACAGCAGTCCACTTCAAAGCAAGCAAGAAATTTTTTAAGAAAAATTTCTAATTTTTTTTACCAAACAATTGAAGAAAATTAAAGATTTTGTAAAAAAAATATCGTGAAATTCTTTTCCTACATATTTCTGAAATTTTAACGCAAAACACTTTTGTGGAAAAATATTCAACAAGTTTTCTTCACAAATTTTGTTTGCAAGTTTTCAGTGTTTGGTATAGATATTTAGCTTACAGTTAAAACAATCTAAAAACAAATATATCTATACAGTGAGGTTACTGTTAAAAATTCTGTGAAAATAAGAAGTTGTTTTTGTTTGTTGTTTTCTGAAACACAAAGTTTCAAATAGAAATTCCGCTGAAATGTTTTTGTTGAAATTTCAGGGCCTTAAAAATTATCCACAACAAAACATAACACAGGAGACCAAGGCTCAACAGGCCAACAGTCCCAGTTGGATTATTATTGAAGAAGAAAATAAAAAAAAATCTTTAAAAAATCATAAATTTCCTGAAAGCAGCAAATTTATTTTCGAATAATATTGCAGCAGAAAAATCCGTGTCAAACGTCCAAATAGTACAATAAATATCTTTTACGAAACTTTAGGCAGAGCAAAACAAAAATGGAAAGAGAAGAAATTGGTACGAATTGAAATTAATAGTGGATATTTTTACTGGGAAATATGTGTCCCATGCAGCTTTTTGAAAATACGCCCGGATCCTCCAATCACCTGAGGGATCCCGGGATCCCCGGATCCACCAATCCTCCGGATCCCCCAAGCCCTGGATCCCCCAATCGCCGAATTCCCCAATCACCTGGGAGATCTCCCAATCTCCTTCTGATAAATTATAATTAAATACTCGCTACAGGGTTCACTAGGTAAAAAACAAATTGTGGAATTTTTTTAGTTTTGTACTGAACGAAACTATCACGACTGAATTGTGTGACTGACTTTTGTGTGAATTATTTAAAATTGGTAGGGAACTGGATAAATACGAAATGTATGTATTAAACTGACATTCATCGTTTTAGAGAACTCATAAATACGAAGACCTTTCGATAAATGCGATACAAATATTTCGGCTTTAAAAAAATTTATTTCTGAAATATTTACAAAAATTTTTGTGGGTTTAAAATTCAGTACAAGTTCAAAAAAAATCAACTAAAAAACATTCACTAAATAATCAGGGGCGGAAAAATCAACCAAAAATTTTTGGTGGTATTTATTACCGCAAAGAAATTGATGTAAAACTGTTACAATTTTTTTTTTAAATTTAATCACGCGTTATTTAAGTAGTTCACCGTACAATAAAGATATTTGGTGCAGTAAGTAGGCATTATTTTCAAAATATTACTTCCAAATTTTTCTGGGCTTCAAAAAGTTCATTTTGGTCCAAACTTTTTTGTACCTTTTTGTAATTTTATTTTCGGCAGTTATTAATTTTCCCGTCGTCGATGTAAGGAAAACATTTACTAAAATAGGTCATTGAGAGCAAGGTGTGCCTTTTAAGGATAAACAAGTTATTAGTAGAATTTTTCCATTTAACGATATTATTCTCCACGATGCGAAAAACCTGGCACTAATTTTTGTTGATTTGAAGAGTTTTTACAGGCTTTGATTTTATTTCTTACTTTTTATGTTAATTTAAGATATAAAAATGAATAAAAGATCGTATGAGTTTTCATTTCCTGTTTTTATACAAAAAAAAAATCTGTAAATTTGATCCCAATATCAAATAGCTGCAAATGTTACGTGGACTGAACATATGCAACTCCTTCCACAAATATTACTTGTTGCGTATATATAACACCTCTAATCCTTTCATAATCGCTCTAATCTTTCTATTGAAATCAATATTCAATATCAGATAGCATGTAACTAATATTTCTTTATCCATTTCTCTTTCTAGATTTGCTGAAGTCTTCCCTTGGCGTGGTCGTGCTTCATTATGCAATCAAAATCCACCGGACGGACTTCTAAACGATTTTGTTAAGCGCATCCACCAAGCATCAACCCTCGAGGATTTAAAGCGTATTTCGCAATATCGCTCGAAACTCGGAAAATTTTCCGTTGAACCCAGGGGAAATCGGACTCAACCGAAAGGCGGGAAAAATTTGAATTCAGCAAAAATCCCAAACTTTGACCTGTACAAGCGGCGCACGGGCGTAAAACGCCAACTTGGTGATATTGGATCCGAGCGTGAAAGTGCTTATACACCTGGAAAAGAACGCTGGGCCGAGGAAGGTTTGAGCACCTATAGGAGAAGGGGTGGCTCACGTTTCGCCGAAGACCACAACTACACGTCCAGGAACGAAAGTGTTGCTCAATTGGATTCCGCCGACGTGTACAATGAGGGGCTTCTGGCACACTTGCGGTATCTAGAGAAGGTCGGCCAGAAAAAGGTCAGCGAAGACGAAGAAAGTGACGACGGTAGTCAGGCAAGTGCCGTTCAGGTACCGGTCAGTGTGATTCTCAATCGAGGAGCGTTTAGTCATACGAGCGACAGTTCTTCTAGGAACTCTTTCGCCAGCACGTCCCGGCATATTATCAGTTCGAAGCGATCAACGGTTATCGCAATCGAAAGTCACAGTTCAGGAATAATCCGGAGAACTCAGAGGTGGTACCAGTCAAGTCAAGTTGTCGTATTCGTGTCGAAATCAGTAGTGCCGGTAGTCGTGTGAACCGCATTCAATCGGAACCGCGTCCCTATTCGGCGACCCATATTAGTAGTCCACCTGGTAGCGACCCCATCCTTGGCAACCTTGAAAATAGCATGAGGAGCTTGGACAACACCCCTGATGATTACCGCTACGGGAGTTTTGCCACAAAGCTTCAACTGAATGGGAACAGGAGCGCCGATACGACCGTTAAAACTGTGGACCGTAATGATAACGTCAACGAGTTGATCAGCAGCCTGTATCGTCTCGATTTAGCCACGGAACTAGGTAGTCTACCGAAAATCATTTTGACTGATTTCTCATCCCAAGACACAAGTGCCACGCCACCGTCGCCACCACTAATTGTGAGCAGGTTGCCCTCGAGCCGCCCGGTTGGCTCCCCGAAGCCCACTAACTTTGTCGACTTGACCACGTTCGAGCGTTGCCTTAACATCCCCAACGAGACAAACTATCGCAGTGAAGCTCGACCGCCATAAGGACTATCCCTCTATTTGAGTTATATATCGAAACATTTCATTTGGTTCGTCCCGGTGAACAATCTCAGCTAAAATCTTCAGTCTCGGCCAAAGATACTTTAAACCCTTCCAAAGAACTACCCCAAAACCTTGTCACCGCACTCCACAAAAATGGTGTCCGTAGTGGAATCGGCCAACACCCAGCAGCAACGAGCAGCTGATGTGCCTCAACAACCGGACCATCAACCCAACGCCCCGATTGGTAGTGATCCCGGAATCAAACGTAATATCACTTCGAAAAGTGCGGTCAGTCAACGCTCGATTGAACTGCAGATTGCAGCCCCGAAACCAGCGACAACCGTAACCGAAACCGAACTAGGAAAGCGCGCCCTTACCCTCGATTTAGTTAACACCACGACAACAACCAGAAATGTTGACGAATTTAATGTTAAGTCGCCCAAATCACCGTTGGCTAACACTGGTAAATGTTTCAATCTATTCTAATTTTATGAACAATTTAGATAGTCCTTGACAAAGATTTTTTGGGAATCATGACGAAAGTGTAATGTAAATTGGCAACCTCTTTATTACTTCAGAATTTATAGCGAAACGCATTTGAGCCACTCTGCTCATTAGTTGATAATCTTCTCGGCTACAAGACTAGAAGCAATTCTTTGTTGTATTTTTCCAAGTAGGATAGAAATCATTAAATCCAGACAAATGGAAAATATGTACCCATTGAAGAGGATGTCGTCTAGCAGGAAAAAAATTGCCTTTCTTCGATATATTCGACTTGATGATTCTTTCATCCGATATCCATCTTAGCCTTCTGAAGATGCATCCTCCAGATTTATCAGTCCAATGATCATGTTCTCGAATTCAGGACGCTTGAATCAATTAATTGGCACTTCATGAAGGGTTTGTTATCCTCCTTCAGACCTTGCTTGCTTGTTGTGTTTAAAAATACCATAGTAGTCAGTAATGCTTGAGAGGGCAGTCTGGGTTTACTTTTGCACGAAATCGATTTTCCAAAAACATCATTCTTCGCTAACATATAATTAAATGTAAGCATGTTCTAAATTTCAGAATAAATTCAAACAAATATCAACTCAAAAACATTCCAACAATCCAATTTCGTCGATTATAATTTTAAAAAATCCGATTAATGAATGCATATTCAGAATTTATTAACAAGGTTTCACTTTGCTTTTTCTATGAATGCATTCAAATAGTACTGAAAATATAAACAATGTAAGAGAAAATTTAAGATGGCCGAATTCGAATTGCAAGAACTGAACTAAAGACCTTACGATCCGAGCTTGAAACTGGTTTCGATAGAGTTATGGTTTAAATGCATCTAAGAAAATCTAAAAAATTAAGCAAAAAATGCTATTATTTTCAAATAGAAGTTAAAAAATATTTCAATGAAATTCTGTAACAATTCACCAAGACCTATAAATTTTTACAGATTAAAATATGCGCCCCCGTCTTTACATTTCATTCATTTGTTGCATTTACCAATGAGAAGACACTATCATCAGCCGTTGTCGTGTACCCAACAGTGGCGAGGCGTTCATATAAGCCGATTCGCATCGGCTTCCCTTTCCAAATATGTTTCAAAATGTCTAACACTTCAGTTTTATAAGGGAATGAAGTGTTTATTTATTTGCATGCATCACTGTAAACATGCACAATAGTTCCACTTGATCTCAGTGTTTATTCCATCAAAATCCATTCTCTTCATTCTACACATCCTCATAGTTCCATAATAGCCAGCAAAGCGATCAACATCTGTAAATGTTGCAGCAAAGCTTTCCGAGTCTCGAATTCATCAATAATTTAAGGTGCCGTGGGCATTCAACTCCCGTTTGTTGGAATGGCGGCTTACCCACAGTAATTTTTCACCCCTCGCCACTGGTACCCAACGGTTCATCTCCGAATAAGTTTACATATTTATTTATTTACGAAGTTAATTAAAACGTTTCGCATTGGAATCCGTGATTTATCAATACACCCACAATTCTAATTATTTTTGCACTCAAAAACAGAGTGGAGAAGAAACATTTTCTTAATTTTATCCGAAGTTATTTGCTTCTCTTTGACATTTCCAGCAACAAAGGGATGTATAGAAAAAGATGTTTTCGTCGTATTCATATATTTCACGGATATTTCGCTTCCACTAGTCTTAATTCAATGATACTGCATGGAAAACTGTTTCCTTTTACTACATGACAGCTGACAGATTGCTACCAATCTTAATCAAAATATAATGGCAAACGAAACTTGAAACCATAGCATACAAAAATAAATAGCACGGACATTCTGAGCTGTCAAAAAACACGAGACAAAAGATGGAAAAATCACGCCTGTATCAGATAGCTCATGCTCGAAAGAACGAGTGAAAGCACAAGACGTATTTCCTCCAAGTGGAATTGGGTTAATGTATTGCAACGAGATCGCAAATGTGTGTGGCAGCAATTCGTGTATGTATACACGTCGCGAATGAGTTAGTGTGCGAAAACATGTGTACAAATGCAAATTAGAACACTTATACGCATGCACAATTCCACACAGCAAATTGTATAACAGAATTGCAGCAATTTAGCCCTAGTATCCGTGCTATATTTTTTTTTTGTTATGCTTGAAACTGCAACATTTTTTTGAGCTTACGAAAGAGAACTGTTTTCGTGTTCTCTGGGCTCTAGGCTTCAATCTTTACCCATTCGCGACCGCTGAAGTGAATCCAGTTGATTTCGAATAATATAATAACTAGCTGTCCCATATTTACTTAAAGATCAAATATGACAGTTATTTATTTGAAACAAGACTTTTTTACGAGGTAGAAAATTTTTAACCATTTTTTTTTATTAAGAATTCTATATCCTTGCCTTAACGGTAAAAGCTTGCGGCAACAACTTTCAGAATTTCTTTTTTTCATCGATCATATATGGGTTAAGTGTCAATGATTGCTGAATATTTTGAAAAAAAAGCGTTTCAAATCAATTCTTCTTAAAAAATTATTGAATAGAAATAAATTGCAGCGAAATTATCAGGGAAAATATTAGCAACAATTTTATGACAATTTTTCCGATGGCTAATTTTTTATCGACTATTTTTTCGCAGCATTTTTTTCGAGATCCTTTATCAAATTTTCGAGACAAGGAAAGGGGGTGTTAATCTGAAAAATAAATTTAGGTAAAGTCAATCAAGGATATATGTAATGTCTAAAATCGAAATTCTATTTAAAAATAAATTTGGAAATTTTATTACCACGAAACCTTCTGCCAAAAAAAATATGATAGGAAAATATTCTGATAAGATTTTTATGGAGAAATTCTAGTGAAAAGTTTTAGGAGAAAATTTTCATGTAAAGATTTCGTTTTCAAGAAAGTTTTTTGTTATACATTCTTTTATTTTGAAGTCACAAAGATTACGTAAAAAGTCCCTGTCGAAATTATATTCGCGTTGCGAATTATTCAAGGTCAAAGATCAAAGAAATGAGTTTTTTGTAAATATTTCGCTTTCAATTTTTCAGCACGTCCAATAGTTTTCGAGATATTAATGGGTAAGGTCTAGACAGAGACGAAAAAGTTAACAATTTAAAGAAAAAAAAATTTAAACTGTTTTCTCCAGCATTCGCATCGATTCCGCACACGAAATTTTGTTCAAAACACAAAATTTAAAACAAACTCTTTGTTCAATTTTTACTGAGGTGGACTGTTTCAACCAGCTGCTGTAAACAAACTGGTTGACAGATCGCGCTCATTTTTGGCATAGTAATTAAGGACAGTCCTGCCAACATACAGAATATACTTGAAAATACTTAACGCGGGCAATTTAAATGAGAAATTCCGGGTACTTTTTGGTCAGGTGGTAGCTACGTTCTAAATATTGAGGGGCGGGAGGTGTTAGTTCTAGACCGAAACCAAACAAAGTTACACGAGGAAGAGAGAGGTCTAAAAATGGACCAAACCGCGTGGTTTATGGAAGTCGCTTAGGGTCCTGAATGAGTTTGCTATTGCTTAAAGAACAATTCTTCTAAATCCATGCGTAAAGCATTGAATTTTGGTATAAATCTGATGAGTGGTAGTTGAGTTCCAATTCGCAATAGCTTTTTTATATTAACTTTTTTTTAAAAAAATTTTACTGCTGCAAGCGTTAATAATTCTTCTCTTTATTTCAGTACGTTCAGGACGGCTACCACATCAAAAATCATTAACAGCCCAAGTTGATTTGGTTGAAGATCGGAAAACCTTACGTGACGCCCTCTATCAAGGTATCTTTCATCGACATCGTCGCACCATCTTTGCAGTCGGCAGTTTCTTAAGGATGCTACGAAGTCGCAATTCCCAATACAACACAATAAGAAGTTCGTCGGAAGGCGAAGATATTGATGAAGCAAGATAAAATTTAAATATATATGAGAATTCTATTGTCTCGTGTTGAATTAATTCATAACTAATTTTTTTTCAACCAAAAAACATTGAAAAATTCCATACTTACATAAAATAATGTTTGTAAGAATATTTGCACCAATCAGAAATCATAATTAGAAAACATTGTTGTTGGCGCTTATTGTGTAACTTTTTGTAATATCATCTAGGATTTAGAAGAAGAAAAAGAAAATGGTATGAAAGTCTTATTCGATTTCAAGAGATTGGAATGTTCCTGTTAGGTGTGCTGAAACGTGATGGGTTTGGGTATATGGAAAAGCGAAATTTTGTAAGGAACTTGAATGCGGTTAAGTCGTTAATGTAACTAAAAAAAAATTACTCGCTTTTTATTCAAAACCGAGGGCCTTAATTCGGCAAAACTAGGGTAAGAATATGCATTTAATGTTAATGTTAATAGATTCGAGGGACGTGTTGTAATTGCTGAACAACACAATCTAGAAGTCCTTCAATTGATTAGATCTACTTAATCGAGAGGAGAATTTTTTTTTTCTTTAAAATATATGTAGTAATAATGTCGCCTTCATTGTCCTATTCAAATATTTCAACAATATTCTTGGCATATTTAATTTCAAATGTGCGCAATCCAATTCAATTCGTAATCTTCATCCAGGATTATGTATGTTAATAACAGCAATTACAACACTCGCAAAAACAACAACAAAATTTATAAGAATCATAATCTAGACTGCCCCCTCCCCCGTTGTCTTTAAAACAATATCATTCGCTAATTATCTAACGAAATCATTGACTCTGTATCAATTAATTGCGTATGAAGAAAAAAAAACACCACCAAAAATTTAATTTTTACGAAAATTTAATAAAAAAAAACAGACGTCATCAAAAATTTCCACACATTAAATGTACATAAAAATGTAGACGATAGTTCCATTCAGAGTGATTGTATTATAATACATTTAATATGCATTTGAAGAAGAAAAATCAAGAAAATTGTACGCATGATGCACGAGCTTTAATATAACAAAAAAAATCACACATTAGCATTTATATCATTTATAGGGAGAGAAGTATATTTAAAAAAATGCTAAAAAATATTAAGAAAAATGCTAAATATATATATATATATATATATATATATATATATATAGATAATATGCTAAAAATAGTTGAAAAATTCAAAACAACCGACGTTCGTTAACTTTACAAGAAGCTAAACATTCATTCACGTGATGTTTCAAATTTGCGAAAACGATATTTAAAAAATGGTGTAATTTATACATATTTATGTATGAAAACAAACACCATGTATATTCAATTGAAAACAGAATCAATCGGGTTGTATGTTGTATGCTATTATTTCGATTTCAAATCTGATCATTACAAAAATTTACTATGAAAAGAAATATATTAGCTGCGCAATGTGTTATATTCTCACTGGAATGTTGATGAAACTGAGGAAAAATTATAGAAAAGAAAGAAAACCAAACAAAAAAAAATCTTATATATATATAAAAAGAAATGAACTTGTTTATAAAGCGATATTATAATAAAATTTATACCGATATTTCAAAAAAATAAATACATATATAGATGAAAGCTATTCATAACAATCGACTGTTTACTTTTTTCATTTTGTTGAACAAAATGTATTTACACATTCTTCACAAGGTATGAGGGTGAGCTGATAAGTTCCGGGCCTGATATAGAGATGGTGTCTCCATATAAAATTTTGTAGGAACGACATTGCGACAGCAGCGCACCTAGACGTCAAAGACGATAAACAAAAAGGAAAATCTCGTTCTGTTCAGTTTCGACCCCGCCGACGCACGCGTGCGCACAGCAACTCGCAATCTCCTTGCCGTGTTATTACACGTTTTAGTTAATATGGAATTATAAATAGACAAATAAACCTGTTATATAAATGTAGTGTTTTTATCTATGCGGAGTTAAAGGCACTACAATTTTTTATCGGCATCCTATTTTTACCTAGCTTATATATAAATTTTCAGGTTATGACATTAATTAGTACTCATTTGACAGCCTTTTGATCAAAATACTATTGACATTTTTACAAAAATGGAAGATTTTGAAAAACGTGCAGTTATAAAATACTTTCATTTGAAGGGTTTAATGCCTTCTCAAATAAAAGAGCAGATGGATAACACACTGAAAGGCTCTTCGCTATCACATTCAATGGTTAAAAGATGGGTTTCTGAATTTTAAAAAAAAATCGTACGAGCACTAGTGATGAGTCACGCTCCGGACGTCCCGTGCAAGTGACAATACCTGAAATAGTAGAAAAAATCCATAAAATGGTGCCGGAAGACCGCAGATTAAAATTGTCTGAGATAGCGGAGACTGTAAAAATATCAAAAGAGCGCGTTGACAATATTTTAAATAGTATTTTGCACACGAGGAAGCTCTGCGCAAGATGGGTGCCACGTTTGTCTGAGCAAAAGTTGAAAAGGAGAACTGTGTACAATACAAACGAAAACCCTGATACATTTTTGCGTCGATTTATAACTATGAATGAGACATGGATCCACCACTACACTCCTGAAAATAAAAAAAAATGTCAAAACAGTGGACAGCAAACGGTGAAACAGCCCCAAAGAAGGCAAAGGAAATTTTATCAGCTAACAAGGTTTTAGCGAGCGTTTTTTGGGATGCAAGGGGAATTATTTTTATTGATTACCTTGAAAAGGGTAAAACCATCAATGGCGAGTACTATGCACATTTATTGGATCATTTGAACAAAGAAATAAAGGGGAAAAAACGACGACATTTGGCGAAAAACAAATCTTGTTTCACCAATGCACCAGCACATTCGTCAATCGTTGCATCAGCTAAAACTCACGAATTAAAGTTCGAATTGCTTCCTTATCCACTTTATTCGACTACCCGACTTAGCATTCAGCGACTACGCTCTATTCCCTAATCTCAAAAATTGGCTTGGTCGACAAAAATTTGAGTTATTACTGCTGTGAAAAGATATTTTGAGAATCTCGACGTTTCGGTTTATAAAGACTATATAACTAAATTAAAGCACCGGTATGAAAAATGCATTAGTCTTTCTGGGGACTATGTTAAAAAATAAAGCAAAAAAATGTTTTTAAAAAAAACATCGTTTTCATTGTCAGGCCCGGAACTTATCAGCCCACCCTCGTATGTTAAGAAAATGTGGAACAATTCAATAACTTTTCAGAGTTTTTGATAGCTGATTAAACTTTTTTTACTTTTTTTACTTTTAATTTTGTCCAGCTTATCGATGGCTTAAAAATTTGCTGTTGTTAATACTGTTCGATTTATCTTCGTGATGATGCGGAGTATGCTGCCCAGTAATCAGGATCAAAAATTTCAAATGTTCTGAACTTTCTGAATATAACAAAGCCATTTATTTACCAGACTATAATTAACCTATTTACATTGCCATGAAACTACATAATTTCGCTACCATTCGTAATTTTAACCATTCATCAGGTTCGAAACACGTATTTTTCTATACACTTTCATATTACTTGCGGAACGTAATTTGGATAAAATCACGAATCAAAACTAGCTAGGAATCGATGTTGCCATATGCAATAGATGTCACTAATTGATGTATTTAAATTCACCACTCTGTTTGACACAATATGTCAAGGAAATACAGTGCTCCTAACAAAAGTGTGTCCATTGCAAGAAAAATGAATCGAATTCAAACCGATTTGAATGCAAAGAACTGCTTCAAATGTATTTTCATCGACTTTTCTTTTGGTTTTAGTAGGAAATAAAGACATTCCCGAGATGATCTTCATTCAAATGCATGTCTATTTTGAGATTGTTACTGTTGAACAAGTGTACAAGTGTAAGTAAATCTGTTGTTTTGACCCTTTGAAGGTCATTTCCGTCATGCGCTATATCTCGCGAACCAAACATAGGATTTGCTTGGTTAAAGTGTCAATCGACGCGTATTAACATTTTTGTGATGTTTTTAAATTTATAAAAAAAATCATTTAAGCCGGGTTTTGAATTTAATAAAAAAAATGTGGAAAATTGGGTTTTTTTCATAAAAAAATAAATTTTTAATTTAATGGGAAGCGTGGTTTTGGGGTGTCGGATGGCATCCTCTTCTGGTGCTTTCATTTACCATCCGCCACCAGACAGCACGACCACGGTTAGGCTTATTGATGGAAACCACGCTTCCCATTAAATTAATGATGAACCAACATAAAATCTGGAACCTAAGAACCTCCATTAATGTACAATAATAGTGTTAGTGACTTGCTAGCCAAAAAGCACACTAGAAGGCGAATTTGTCAACTAGACTAGGAGGTTCTAACCTATGCTAAATAACTAATATAAGATAAATTTTTAACCTTATTTGCACATCGCAATAATAAATGCTTATAAGTTGATTTTTGTAGAGAAACCAGCAAAACTTTTCCTCATGATTACAAAAAAAATTAAATAAAAAATAAAAAATCATACAGTCACCATGTAAAAAGGGTTCATACGAATGATTATACCTTATATCTCTTATTCTAAAGACATTGTTGTAAAATCAGTCAAAGTTTATTAATACTTGCATTATTTGAGCAGATTTGCAATATCCTAGTAAACTGCTTAAATTTTGAAAACCAATAAAAATCCAATAATATTTGCATTTGTGGTAATCAACGTTTTGAATGTTAAAATACTTTAAAAAGCTTTCATCAAATAAAAAATTTGTAGTTTTTAGTAGTTTTGTTTTTTAGTCTTCGTAAGATTTCAATCACTTCCTTGATCATTTGTAATACATTTTACTTTTTACTTGCAATTGAACCTATTTTTGACTGCATATTCAATGTTTCTCAAGACCAACAGATGTGAAATCGTGAAAAAATATAAATTCAGTGATTATGCTGAAGTGATGCAATTTTGAACGCAACTATTCAAAATGGCCATCACGCGACAAATGCTTTTCAGTGGGCGCAATAACACAAACTGCATTCATTTTTGCTAGCGCTCTTTTGTCCTTCCAGCATTGATATGAAAATATTAAATAACACAGAAAAGGCTTTGTAACCTAAGCCCCCCCCTCCCCAACGATTGATCCGCGTGAATATTCGATAAAACCAATCCACCAAAAGCCTTACGTAATCAATGGACGCTCCCGTAGATTAAAAAAATGAAAAAAATTAAAAAATGCTTACATAAATAATTTACTCTATTTCTATTACAAGGGGTGGTATTCAGGGGTTGAACAGTTACAATAAATAATAAATTATATAATGAATTGTTAACCAATATTTGGTTTTAAATAAATAAATTATTAAAATGTTTTGAACTGTAAAAATGTTTTTTTTTCAATTTCGTCACTACAACTACTCCCAAGAGTTGGTTTTCAAGGGTACAATCGTTCCAAGACAAGTTCCAGAGCAAAATATCATATTTATTTGTTCTATTTCAATTAAGAGGGGGGGGCGTATAAAGTCTGTAAGCCGTATTTAAGCATATATTTATGTCTTTTTTTCAGAAAAACTTTTGAACTTCTTTATTTTTAAGTAAAATACACACATTGAGTATTGTTTCAAGAGTATACAGTAAAAATTCTAGAACAAAATATTGAAAAATGAGCCTCTGGTAACAAATTTTCATAAACTCCAAAAAAAATCAATTTTCCGGTGGACATCAGAACTCGACGCTGGATCACTAAAATCCAAAAATCAAAAAAAAATTGTTAGTCTATAAGTTTTTCTAGGTAACGCTGTAGAGTTTTTATTTTTAAATTTTTGGCAAGTCAAAAAATGATATTTTGAAGAAGAAATTTAGCACATATGATATTGTTTTAAAAAAATTAAATAAACTCGACAGCATTACCTCAAAAAATGTGTAAAGAAAACCTGCACAAAATTTCGCGAGAATGGGTTGATTGGTTTTCAAGATACGGTGTCCACCGACTTTAGAAATACGACATTCGAGAAAAACGCGTTTAAAGATTTTAATCAATTATTTTTGGAATACTCATACAGAATCATCGATTCCGGGGCCGTAAATTGAAGCGCTTTCATTCGAAATATTCAAGGCGTCTTTCTGTTGCAAATACAAGCATCTACGCATGGTGTAGATGTGGTGATTTGGATGTCAGAAAAAGTGAAGGGAGACAGCTGTGGAGCATTATTGCGCGTTGAATGGTCGTTACCGTTAAAAATCGAATCGGACGTAGGGATATTCAAAACGCTGTATCTCCGGCAGCTTTGCTCAAATTGACTTGAAATTTTGACACAATATTTTTGAAGTTGTCTACTTTCATTTAAAATAAAATGAATATTTTGAAATTTTTAAAGGTAAACAATTTAATCTACGTTTTCTATAATTTTTCCAAGGAGTGATTTTCACCACCAAAAAACAAAAAAACTTACATTAATCATATATAACTTTTGAATTAGAGGGTGAGGCGAGCTTAACTCCAAATTTTAACGAAAATTCATGTTGACCTTAAATTTTCGGAATTTTAGGGTTTTTTATCGTCAACGACTGGACCATAGTTCATTGTAATGTTTCAAATAGCCGTCAAAAGGTTTAGTTTAGTTTTATTATCTCCTTTCAAGCCAGTTTATTCTGCCTTACTCTCTCATAAATAAGGGTTCAAACTTTAGATTTCTTCAACGGTCGTCAACGGTTCCATACCATGAAATTCAAATAATTTAGTACTAAATTCCGTTCGCACGACACTTACCCATTATTTAGCTAAGTCAACCACCACTCACAGTTCCTCATCCATACAGCCAGCCAATCAGCGTTAAGCTCTTCAGCTTGTAAACAATTTGACACTGCGCGAAATTTTGTCCCACAGTTTGAGGTTAGAAATATTTCGATTCCATCGTAGTCGTTGTGAAATCGAAGTACCGTAATTACCTTTGTAGTGTTCCGTACGGTGAAAAAAGCCACCAAAACGTTGTGAAAATGCCGAAAAATCCACCGAAGAATGCATTTTTCTACTTCATGCTCGAATACAAGGAAAAACAAGCAAGGGCCGGACGAGTAATACGAAGCATGGCCGACGTTCCGGCAGTTGCCGGGCCCATATGGAAAGTGAGTACATGTTGCAATGTAGAACTCAAGTAGTATTACATTTGATATTTACCCTACATCAGAATATGGGGCCTAGCGAACGCGCACCGTACGAGGAGCGCGCCAAAAACGACAAAATAAAAGGCAGATCGGGCGGCCAGAAGCTATCCAGCCAGGGCGTTCCGTTGACGTTGATTGAGAAGCAGAAGAGGGACCGCGACCTGGAAGAACGTCTGATGAAGAAGGAAATCGAAGACACGGTCAAGGATTGTTTCGCCAATGATAGTAAGTAAAACGGCAGCGAAGGCACTGCAAAGTTGGCTAATGCATTTTTCTCGTTTGTAATCCAGCCTTGGCTCAGCACAAATTCTACTTTGTGATGGGCAATTACTTTGCCAAGTCCATCGAAAGTGACTACATTCCAGCCGAACTGGCCGTGGTGGAATACTCGCTTAAAAATGGGGTGAACAAAAAGTTCCAGACATTCATCGATCCGGGTACGAATGATGCAGATCTTAAACATCCCTGCAGTCCGATGGTAATTGTTCCTCTCGATTGCAGGCACCCTCCCGATTGGCATGGGCTTCCAAGCAAAGTCCCATGCGGAAGAAACACATCGCCTTCCGGTGCCGCCAAACGCCATGGGCGAACGCGATTTCGGGAAGATCATCAGCAGCCTCTTGAGTTTTGTCGAGCCCGACGAGAACGGTCAATACCCACCGTTGTACACGAACAGTTTCAACCTGGAAATGATGATCAACATCATGACGACGCTGCAAAATGAATATTACGGCAGCGATCCTGTCAACTTTAGGATATATCCCATTCAGTATTTGTTCTACACGCTGAAAAACGCCACCGCGGAGAAGGGAGAGGTGAAAAAGCCCGAATCGATTTTCATTTCGGACGCAATTTTCGAGAGGGACACGTACGAGTATCAGAACAGCATTTCGTGCGATGTAAGTTGGAAAGTCTTTCGAATTTTATGTCTGTTCACTAAAAACCATTGCAGTATCACGATCAAATCGATACCGGCAAATATTGCGCGCTCTCTTGCGTCGTCCGATGGGGTTTCATGTTCTCCGACTATATGTGCTACGACTTGGCCCTGGACATGATCCCCGGCTCGCATCTTCCGGCCGGGGCAGATTTATCGGCCGCCAGGAGAACATTTTCCAGCAACAATTCTCAATTTGACGACAGCAAATCGTTCGTTTCGATGTCGGAACGATCGTTTGCCACGAGTTCGGCGACGAAAAAGGATCTTGTTCGACCGAAACTTGAAAATGACGACGCCCAATCGGACATAACAACTCCTTTGGGTGGTGATGCCCGGAAACGAGGCCACCCGCCACCAAATCGAGTGTATGATGAACCCGAGTCGAGTGACGACGAGCAAGAGGACAATCCGTGGTCGATTCGAAACAAAAACAAACCGCGACTGCCCAGCGAAGATTCGTTCAGTTTCAGCTCGGTTGTTAGTGGACGCGGGCGCGGTATCAAAAGCGAACCGATTTCAAGCAATGCTTCGATGGTTAGTCGAGTTTCTGGACGAGGTGAATGCAACATGACATTATATCCACTTTCCAAAAGAATATTTATTTGTTCCACTGTTCACAGGACGTTTATTTCAACAATAATTCTGAGGGTGATTGGCTTTCAATTCGACCACCATTTACTTATTTGAACAGTTTAAACAAATGGAGACGTTTTTATTTCATTCGTGATAAAAGTCATAGATTTAATGATTTAAATTTATCGAACGAACAATTGATGTATAATAGCAAAATAAATTGAGTGATTTTTCAAAAGGGCTTATTTCCATTTACGACTTCGAACGAACCCAAGAATGCCATCGCCATTATCATGCTTAAATGGTTTTTTTTTCAACGTTGGAAGGTGGAAATCTTCTAAAGATACCGATCAGCTCCTGCCTCTCGGCATGCCGAATTTTTACCGACTAAAACCACCTCCGTTTCCTTTAATCACTCTCTCCATCAAAGTTTAGTAGTTCTCCGTATTTAAAATTTTAGGACATAGTACTTCCCAGATGATAAGAAACGGTATAAGGGATAGTACCAAATCTGTAAGTTTTAGTGTCCTTTTAGTTAGATTAATAGTTCAGACTATATGTTTATGAATTATTTCCAGTTGATTACATGTTTGGCTTTGACTTTAGTGGAGCTGATTGTACTTGTAACTTACTTCGAATGTTGGTCCTGAAGGAGGTATTTTTTAGTGTCGCTTTAAAGGAAGTTGAGTTCGCTATGTTTTTAATTTTGTCCGGTAGTGTATGGTAAAAGTTAGCTGCTTTGTTGAAGGGTATCTTCTTTTAGCCAATTCTGGCAAATGCGATAGCTATATTATTCATGTTTCTCATTCTGTAAGTGTTTTTTCCCTCAATTTTATCCAATTTCACAGTGATGTTATCATTACGGTGTAAATTCTTGAATTTAGCTCTTTCAATGGAAATCATGCCTTGCAAATTCAATTCTTGGGCTGTTTTGAAAACTTCGCTCGTTGGAGTTGGCATAGGGAGATTGTAAATGGTTTTATACGCCTTCGTTACTAGTCTGGAAATGGTTAAGAGGTTACCTTTAGAAGTTTGACTCCAATTCAATATGCCGTAAGAAATTTTGGAAAGGAAATGCGCATACATAATTTGGATTTTTTTTTTTTGGAAAGAAGTAGAAGCGACGTAGAAGTCCAATGAAGGCAGCCAGTTTTTTCCTTAGATCATTTATGTGTGCAGTCCATGTTAGTTTCTCGTCGATTAGAAGTCCTAAATATTTCATTTGTTCCACTCTCTGGAGGGTCGTGTCATTGATTTTTACGTGTGGTTGTATGTCGGTCTTGTTCTTTCGTTTGAAAATAATATATTTTCTTTTCGCCGCGTTTATTGCCAATCTACTTTGTAGAAGCCAACACCAATACTTGTCCAGGTCAGTATTTACTTTTTGTTAAATTTCGAGACTAGTTTTACCTGAGTATACGAGCACAGTGTCATCTGCGTACATATCTACTTTCGCAGCAAGGCCTGCTTTTTTTATGGCGTTGATATAGAGTAGGATAACGTTGGTCCTAGGATCGAGCCCTGCGGAACACCTATGGTAATGTCAGCAGTTTTGCTTTTGACACCTCCTATTAGTGTGTTTTGAGATCTATCCGTCAAGTAACTGCGTATTAATTCATTTGCTTTTCCAACAATTCCATATTCTCTTAGCCTGGTGAATAAAGTTTCATGTGTCACTGTGTCGAAGGCTTTCTTTAGGTCCGCGAAAACTGCTGCAACGTAGTGGCCCTTATCCAAGTACTCATTCACAAATATAATTACATCAGGAATGGCATCTGTTGTGCCTTTGCCCGCCTGGAATCCGTACTGGTTTGTATCCAATATTTTCGCTTTGCAATAAGAATTCTTTGATTCGGGAATCTACAATTTTTTCAATGATTTTAGTTAAGGAATTCAAGATTGAGATTGGTCTGTAATTGTTTGGGTCAGTCTCATCACCCCCTTTAAAAGTCGATATAACTGCAGAGGTTTCTAAGTATTCCGGGAATCTTGCCTCCTTAATACATTTGTTTATTTTTCCCGAGAGTATCAGCAATATTTTCTTTGATTAATTTGAGATCATCAACGGATATACCATCAGGACCTGGTGCAGTATGGTTTCTTAGAGAATCAATAATTTCGATTATTTCTTTTGTATTGGTTGTTCTTAAATGGAAAGAAGCGATTGGGGATGTGTTTGGGACGATGATGTCCGCATCGGCGGTAATTTCGTTACTATTTCATGACCTATTTTTGAGAAATGGTGATTAAGGCAATTGGCTATTTCCTCCGATTCACTTCGATCATCTTGTTCGCGAAAAATAGTTTGTCGATATTAGAACATCGTCAACTAGATTCCAGAACTCGCTATGATTTTTTGAGCTTTGCTCAATCTCTATGGAATAATAATGTTGCTTTGCTTCTTTGACTATTCCATTACATTCGTTTTTTATTATTTTGTATTGTTTCTGTTTTGTAGGACTGGAAGGATCCTTAATTAGCAGTTTATATGCTTTATGTTTTTTCTTTGAGGCAGTGATAACTTTTTTAGTAATCCACGTTACATTCCTTGTCCTGATGGATTTAGTAATCGTGGCAGAATCTTTAGCTTCCTGTATTATCCCTGCCAATTCCTGGAAACTTTTTGCGGTTTTCTTTTTAAGAAGATGGTTCATTGTCTCGATGAAATTATCTTTTCTGAGGTGAGTTCTATATTTTACACTTGGTTTTACTTTCGTCATTGTATGTGCTTTAATTGTTAAACGTATTAGTCTATGGTCTAGTCGTGGCCAGTCTTCAAAAGTGTAGTTGGTGTTGCGTTTAATATTCTGGCTGTTTGTAGTTATGTGGTCTAAGATTGTACCTGAGATTAGCCTCGCCGGTGTTTTTGTGTTTAATACTTCAGAATTATTGGTTGTTAGAGTATACATGTATGTTCGGTAGTGTGTATCATCGTCTAGTAGATTAATGTTGGTGTCTGCTACTGTTATAAGTGGCTTGTGCGTAGAGTATAAGTCATCTATATGTTCAATGAATGTAGAAAAGGTCTCCGAGAATTTATAAAAGGTTCCTATATTTAGAATTTGTTTATCTGTTTGTACCTCAATTATTATTGTCGAAAAATTTATGTTTTTATATTTAACTTTATATTGCAGACCGTTTTTAACGTAAATTGCGGTTCCACCGCCTCTGTTGTCATTTCTTCAGCAAAAACAGCTTTGTATCGATTTATTTGGTGGAAATCAATCTCCGAATCGTATAGCCATATCACACAGAATAGCATGACATCAACTTCCTTGTGATCCTTCAGGTAAATTTCAATATCGTCTATTTTTTGGCGAATGCTTCGAAGATTTGCGTATACTATGTTCAGTGTGTGTGCAGTTTTCATACTTATATTTTTTCGTAGTTGATATTCCTGCGGGCTAGATTAACTCGTTTCAGATATTCCGGACATTCCATTGAGTCTGCTTCATGACAGACATTTGATATTTTTTTGCTGGCAAGGCAGTTAGCGCACGGTGCAATTTTCAGTCCTATGTTCGCCGGCACACGGTATCGTCTATTTCCAAATCCATTATAAAGAAGGCATTTTTCCGGTTAAAACTCGTGATTAAAAATCACAGTTTCATACAAAACGGCACATTTCCACCTAATTTTTGTGTCATGGTAAGACACTTTTAGAGATTGATACAAAAAGACGTATTTACTATAGCTACTGAAGAACGATTCATTAAATTATTACAATTGGGACATATTTCTGCTTAATTCTTGCTTCGTGACAATAAAACTACTTGTCGATCGTGAATAGGAACGTAAATTTATTGATATTTTTTATATGTATTTTTGGCGTGGCAGCACCATTTGCCCACAGACTCCTTATTAGTCATTTGTCCAAGTGTAAGTGCAGTTTATGCTAATACGTTCCTCGCACGTATCATTAATATAAAAAGAAAGTGATTTTTTTACTGTTTCCGATTTTCTTTTGCTACGAAAATTAATGAAAATACTGTTCGTGATATCAATAGTGGAGGAAGAAAAGCAAAAATGCAAATTTCAAGACCAAGGAAAGAGTAAGTAATCAGAAAGTCAATCTTCATTTGACTGTAGACGTTACTGGGCTTTTAATTTTATCTAACTAATACTTTGTGGTTCTCGTATCATTTTAAGCGACACGAATAAGGATCCGGCTGCATTACATTTTAAAATCCCTTGCAGGCACAAGAGTTTGAAATCTAAGTTTCGTTGTGCATCTGTAACCTCGGATATCATTCTATTGAACCGCAAACAGTTTTTTGCCAGCACAAAGTCAAGCAGGATTTGTTTCTTTCACGCTTGTCATCACCATATGAACCTGAACGAAGAAACAATGTTCCATTAAAAGGCACCAAAGTACGGACATTGAGTTGTACTTACAATCTGTTTGTTAAGACAAGGAAAGCAGTTCCTGTGTGTAAAAGACTTTGTATGGCTACCTTTAATGTTTCGGAAAAAGAGACTTAGAAATTTAAATAAAATTCTTTTTAAAGGATCTCTTCCAATAGAAAATCGTGGTGGGGACCATCTTTCTCAAAAATCTATTGAAAAAAAGAACAAGTTAAGTTTTATGCCCGCGGTGAGAGTATTCGGGCGCATAGAAAAAGAGCTAAAAAGGCCGCCAATCATCACCATAAAAGAAAAATATTTTGAATGTTTCAAAAAGGGGGGAGGGTTGCGGTCTAATATTTTAAGGATCGAATATCCTTGACGTCTTCTACTTATCTGCCAAATTTCATCCAAATCTGTGACTACAAAGTCGGAGCCTCTCCTAGTCAGTCATCACCATGATTCGCTTGCCCATATACAACTTAGAACTAGTTAGTTCTTCAGTTTTGGAGGCTCAATAGCTATTAACTATCTGCGGCCGCTTTCAACATTTGTATGGTTCCCTGGGTAGCGGCTGTTAGTGTCTCAAAATCAGTCTTCTTTGCGCGCCGAGGACATCTTTCATCCATCCATGCGCTCCAAACAGGATCGATACAGCTAGGTCGTTAAACTGTGCCCATAACTTACGATTGTAATGAACTTGGTGGTCCTGCTCGCTCCACACAGGCCTTCCTCAAGATGTGAGACAACTACTAAGCAGCAGAAACATCAACTCCACACTAGGAAACAGCATCTTGGAGAAGGTCTTGCAGTCACCCCTTCTATGGAACAGTGAGTGGTCCTGTCCAAAATAGAAGCGATTGGCCGCAAAGTCGCAATAGCAACATCGCGCTAACTCGTCAACACGCTATCTAAAAGATCAAAAATTGTCCTAGGTTTTCTCTCCAAATCGAGCGAAGATTGTAGTCTTAAGATAAATCCGCAGAAAACGGAACTTCTGCTCTTCACGAGAAGGTACAACATTCCACGATTTGTCCCACCCAAACTCAATGAGGTAAGGCTCAACCCATCTCATCAGGTCAAATATCCAGGTCTGATTCTGGACTCTAAACTCGCATGGAAAGCGAATACAGCAGAAAGAGTACGCAAAGCGGCAAGTGCAATTTACTCCTGCAAAAAAGCTATTGGGAAAAAGTGGGGATTGGAAGCCAAAATAGTATCATGACTCTACACGACGATAGTGGAACCAATCCTTCTGTATGGCGCAGTTATTTGGTGGCCAGTTTTTGCCAAAATATCAATTGAAAACTTGCTAACTAAGGTCAGAAGGTTTGCAGCTAGTTCAATCACCGGGAACGTAGGTACTTCCCCGACAAAGGTACTGTTTATGCTATTAAATTGCCTTCCGACTGAGCTCAATACGAGACAGATAAGTTCCTTGTTTAACGTGCTTTCCCCAAAATTATTCATTAAAACACGGGCCCCTTAAGCCAGGGTTACGAAGTTAGCTTGCACCAAAACCTCCGTAAACGTACTAGTCAGTAGCCCTTAACATATGTTATGAGAACTAAATTTCCGAGAATTGGTTCCAGATCTCATCCAAAGCTTGCCTGGATTCCTTCATAATTCTTGGTGAGGATTTGGACCTATCAGCATCCTTGCCGCTTTTTGGGTAACGGCACCCCTGTCGTAAACGCAACAACTTGCACCACGATACAGAAGGGTTGCCAAATTAATCTGGTTCCAACCTGTATTAGAAATGAAAGTACCCGCTTTTGAGTGTCAACCACAGCCACCAAGTTTCCTTAGGGTTCTCACCGACACCGGCAAGGACAAGTTCCTAGGGCCCCGGATCCCTTGGTACCAGTATATCCCTGGTGAGGTTTATAGGAAGCACAGTCCTTACGAGACAGAATAAGAGAGTGATTTAACATGCTTTCCCCGAAATAAATTATTAAAACACGGTTCTGGAGGAGGACTTATTGAAATTAGTGTCAGTAATCACCTCTCTCTTTGGAAACGACCTGCATAACCATGCGGGAGGTCTCTAAGGGGGGGCCGGTGACGGCGATACTGGTTGACCAAGCGTGGACTATCTAGCGTGCCTTACCACAACCACCACGTTGCTCCCACAAGGGGCCTCACCGTGTTGAGGATGATAGCAACCTATCCTGGGCTCCTCGACCCTGTGGTACCTTTACAAACCCAAGGGTAGGGATACAGCCTGAAGGGCTGCAAAGATGGTTTTGCTCCTGGAGGCACGGACTTTTTTCCACGAGTGCCTCAGGTGTGTGGGATCGACATAAGTCACTAGTTAGTAACCTTCAGGGAGCGTCGCTGCCTCAGAACCTTACGAGACAGCAGGCCAAGTACTCTGCGATTCGAATAAAAGCTCTACGTCTATAGTATGGTCACTCCACCATACTATGGAGGGATGAACCAACGCCAGAGAAAGTAGACCTTGCTTCTCCGATTTTCTGCATCCACCATGGTTTCAAGCCAGTCCCGAGCAGGGATGACTGGCTTGAAACTGGTAATCGGTCGATAACTACACTGATGGATCAAAAATGGAAAGAAAATTTAGCTGTGATGTTTTCTCTGAACAGCTAGGCCGGAAACTATCCTTCCGGCTTCCAAAACAATGCAGCGTCTTTCAGGCAGAGGCCTTTGCAATATACAAGGCAGTAAACTGGTTATGAAACCAGAAAATATCTATAAGAAATCTAAACATTTTCTCTAACAGTCAAGCTGCTATCCAATCACTCTCCAACGTGTGCATAACTGAAGGCGATGTAGCTTGACTGTGAAGTGACCCCATACTGGGTCCCGCGGCATAAATTGCGAACACCAGCCATGAACCTTATCAGGTGTTCATCAACATTGTTTTCCCCCAAGTGCTTTATCAATAGCCTTATGGCTGACATTATTGAATGTACCTTCAATAACTACAAAAACTGCTTGCGTATATTTTATGTAGCTTAGCAATTTTTTTTATGTAGCTGGTGAACGAGTGAAGATATGTTTCAACCGATCTCCCTTATGTTTATGCGTGCTGCGAATTGGAGAGTGGTTTCAGAGCAGTTCACAAATTAAACTCTACCAGTCTTTCCAGTGTTTTCAGCAGAACGAAGATGAGACTTATAGGCCTATAATCCTTGGGTAAGAAGTGGAATGTAGTACCTGCTTTAACGTGTGAAGACTATTTTAGCTTCTTTCCACCGCTGTGGAATGTAAGCCACCCGTACACAATCTTTGAAAATGGCGTTCAGCCATGACAGTGCTGTGTTGATTCCTATCTGGATCTCAACACGTGAGATTTGAAGAGTTGAAATTAGCTGATTTCCTAGCGTAGGAGCCTGCCGTTTACAGACACAGTGATTAACATGCATTTCGAGAACATGTGTTGATCAGTTTTGTCAGCCACAGCCTCGCTGCCAGGAAAGTGCGTGTCTATGAAGACGCCCAGCCCATTTGTGTCCTTAATAGACTCTAATATGAGGAGTTTTCTGTTTCTGCACAGAAACTTCTCCACGAGGTGCGTTTAGCCTTTCAGATGGAACTTTTTAAGTCATTCAGCTACTCATATTGTTGCCAGCCAAATCTATGTGCCTAAATATTGATTAATGGATGACACTAGGGCACTAATCGCTATTTGACACCACTTGTAACATGTGCTAACGATCACGGTAGCGATAGCTATGTTAGCAAAAAAACTAATAAAAAACCATTTAAATAGAAAGGTAAATTATTTTCAATTCAATTGAACATCTTGAAACTTTTTATCAGCTAGATCACTTCCAGTATCTACCACTTCAGAAGTCTGCATGGAATCGCTACCTATAGGAAAACTTCTCTTCGGTTTCTCATCTTTTTCCTTTTTTTCATTCATATTATTCGATTTGATATTTTTATTTCATTTTTTTTTCGGATTAAACGCTCAAGCTCTTGCTTAACTTTCCCGATATCAACATCTACACTATCATAATCATGATGACTTCCATTTCCACGGAAAATTTCTTTCATTCCTTCTTCCTTCTCTCACTTTTCAACCTCATTAGGTTCTCCTAATTCCTTTCGACTCCATTCATCTTGTAGTGTAATACAAACTACACAAGCAAACAAAACATATGCCGACCACCATAACGGACGTAAACAATTATCTATACATTGCCATCTGATAACCCGGCACGAGTCAAAGCATTGTGAGTCAGGCTTTGTGGGTATATCCCAAGTCCATTATAAACAATGAAATAGGAGCGACTCAGCAAAACAATGTGCACTGGGAATGAGTTCAGCATGGCATAACAATGAAAACGAATCCGAGGTTATTGGCATTTTATTGCTTACATCTGCAGTAAGGGTTTTGAAGCCAATAAACTGGTTGCACTTGCATTTTGTGACTATGGGAAAATATCGAAAATAGATTTAGGTCAGGAACATGTAAATAATATTTGATTAGTTAGTAAGTTGTACATAAGCAATATTTTTGTATAAAAGTAGCAAGATTAACTGAATAAAATAACATTCATACCAGAGAGTTTGGACTGCCTACATCGGCACCTTTTTTTGATTGTTCTTTGCGGCGCTTGCGCTGTATTCGGAGTATAGGCAGCTCACGCATGCCAACAGCTTTGACGCTAGACGCCGATACTTAAGTGAGTCTTCCCTCTGGAAGTTAAAAGAAAACTCAATGGCTAACAAAGCATATTGCATGGCGATCATGCCACTGCCAACTTATTTCAATCTATTGCATCGCATGTACAATATTTGCACATATGAGATAATTGCTCAATCCAAACATTGTGGCTTTCATTTTTATAGCCTACGGTATGACTAAAATGCATAACACGTATTCTCTAACTAAATATTGCCTTCCTCCCAAAGGCGGATGTCTTTCGATTTCAATGAAACACATGTATTGAAACTAGAAACCGCAAGTCATTCAGTTCTTATCACTCTACTATATCAATCACCAACAACACGAGGCGCCAGCCAGTTACGCATATCTCCAAACATGACTTCAGATGACGTCATCGATCCCCTCTTAACACCAACCCATCCATTAGCTTCATTGTTGTTATTGTCCACGGAACACCACTCGCAACTTCTTATCACACTACTACTATACCGCCCATAAAATATCCAAAGTAAAATGACCTTGATATCACCTACAAACGAAGACGTCATCGCTTCATCATCAGATAAGCCACAGACCGGAAGTCGCTAACCGCAACATAAGATAAGCCATGCCTCAGACCGGATGTGGTTAACCGCAAACTTTTTCCATATAAACGGCATTAGAACCCCCATATTCTAACTACTGTATGAAACGAATATATGATGTGAAATACATATCTTCCATTATAAAAATTGGTGACGTAGATGTTGTAATGCGTGAGAATGGAAACATGTCAATAAAATAAATAAGTAATGTTTGAATTTTGTTTTGAAATAAGGGGTAGTGGCAGCCCCATTTGTCAAAAGGCGGCTCACTTAGGCCAAGATAGGCCCATTGTGATAAATAAGGGGTAATAAAATCGAGAATTTGATTGGTTAATGTTACTTAATAGGATATGTTAAATTGTGGAGTTTAAGATTTAATACATACATATGTGACAAAATCACAAAAATACTCATAAGAAATTGAAATACAAAAGAATTATGCGCCCAGAGAGCAAGCAAAATAGCTCTAGTGTTTTGTACAGGATTGATTTTTGAATTTACTAAATTATTGAGTTTAAAAAAAATCTGTGGTACTTTTTTATAGCGACACTCGCTAAATTTCTTGCGACATATTAAAATAGCGCACAAATTCAAAATGATTCTTGCCTTCCTGAAATTTTATCAGCAGTTAATTCACCTAAAAAAATGTTTGGTTGCTGCCCAGTTTTTTCGTGTCAATCCGATCAAAAACGTACATATTTCTGACTGATTTAAAAACATATATAGTCTGCTACGCAAGGCCAACTTAATATGTTCTGTTGGATCATATCGAAAATTGATTTTCTGATTTTTTTAACGGATCAAAAAATTAATGGCACATATTTCAAAAAATATATTATTTAATCAAAATAATAGTTAATGCACAAATGTACTCACTGCGCTGCTCAATCCAAATTATATTAGTATATAATCGACAAAGAAACACCACCAAATTTCGGACAAAAACAATAAACGAAGCTGTCTTGAATTGCATATAAAACTCGAATCTGCTGGGATATTCTTATTGCATCGCTAGATATTGTGAAAAATCTTGAAATAATGATTTTCAAATGTGTTGGATGAAATGTAATGAGTTCAATATCGGCTTAAATCGAGAATTCCGTCATAATCCAAACTTGATAGAGACATTACAGCACACACAATATTGCTTTCACAGCTAACATTCACCTAATTCGGAAGAAAATCTCGTGATTAATAAACAGCTTATCGAAGGGATGATTTGTTGTCGAAAAGAAAACATCCCAAGTTTGTCCGTTGTCATTCGATGGATTCTTCAATTTATTTTAGTACACAAATTTCTTTTTAGATTTGTAATCAAAATCAAATTTCCCGGTTTACATGCAACAATCAAACAGAAATTATGGTAGAGTATTAAATAAATGTGTACACTAGCATCACAATAATGTAGAATATAATTATTACCTTCTTTTGGCATTTGGAAATGTAATTTTACATTTTTATTTATACATTTTTCTTTTAAAAATACGGGAAATAACTTGTCCATCGAATTTGCCGAATTCCAATAAGAAATTAAACAAAACTATAAATTTGGAATAATCTTCTTTTCGCTTATAAATAAATTATATTACGATTGTTTTGCAAAAAGAAAAAAAGAAAAACATTGAACTTAGATAACAATTTGAAAAACACCATCAAACACGTGTATCTCTCACATTAAAAATATTAAATAACAAAAATACAGATCATATTTGGACTCTATCGGTTCGTACATACAGAGAAAAATTATATAACCAGTTATAATTTGTATCTATGTATCATCTTAATACTTCTTAAAAGTAGAATAGTAAATTTTGCTTAGTTTATTAAATACATAAATTTAAGATGTATCCTAGAAAAACAATGAATTGACTTTAATCATTTGTTTTTTTTTGTCTCTTCTTTTTCAATTTACTTCTAGCAATTTTTTTCTTTTATTTTTTCTCATCTTTACCTTAGCATACAAAGAAGTATAATACGTTTATCACACGCTGCTGTCTGTCTTTCTGCCTGTCTTAGTCGCATTGTAACGTCGCGGATTTCGGGATAGCTGAGAATGCGTTTATTGTGCTTTAATCACATCTCTTAGGCCTGTTTTCTTAACATGCACATCAACCTTCCCGTCCTTTTTTCCATTCTCAATGATTGATGGTGTTGCACTAATATTATTAACAATTTTCTCCGTTCTAGCACGTGACGCTGTCTCTTCGGAAATTTTCTTATATTCAATCGACATGATTTTGTGTACATCGTCCATTAAGCGTGGTATATCGTCGATGGTGAGTCCTTCAGTTGGAATCGGCGGTAATGTTGAGATAATAATTTCACCAGGATTCAGTAGACGATTCTTGTCATCTAAAAAGGCCATGTACGAACTGTAGACAACAGGCAGAATGGGAATTTGTCCTTCGACCGCCATATGGAATGCACCCTTTTTAAATGGATGTATTTCGCCGGTGTTACGTCTTGTACCTGTGAATGATTTATAAATTTATCGATTGATATTGATTTATTTCAGATACTGTGCACATTATGATTACTGCATATTGCTTTGCAAGGTTATTATCAGAAACGAAACAGTAATTTGACTTGGATAGAATCTAGAAAATGCTGTTGGTTCAAACCTCACAGAACAAAAAATACAAAATACAATACAGAAAAAGATTAACAAGACGGTTGTCTTCCTAGGGATCATTTTAATATCTTATGTTGTTAATGGCCAAAAACAATGCTAATTTCCAAGAAAATTGCTTTGTATGCTACTCAGCATCATCTATTGCGAATAGTGGACAACATTTCTACCTAAATTTAAGTACAGGGTGCCTCAAAACAAAGTTTACATTTGTTCAGCAGACTGGGTGAACGCATCGAATCAGAGGGAAGGGGGGAGGGGATATGGCTCTTGGAAATTCAGTCGCTATGGAGCGTTTCTCGGGAGCGGGCTGTGCGTGCGAAAGTATTACAAAAACGGTAATTCACCGACAATAGTGCATAGAAGATTCTGCAGGATTCGAGATTTTCGTCACTTAAATGATGCACCAAGCGTCCCTCTCATTGGAAAATGGGTAAAACAATTTGAAGAGACCAATTCAACACTAGAAAAACCTAAATCGGGGCGGCCAAGGTCATCAAGAACGGCAGAAAACGTGAAGAATCTAAACGAGTCTGTCCGGGAGGATCCGAATCTTTCAATTCAGAAGCGCGCAAATGCTTTAAATGCGCATAGATCGTCAATACGCTGCATGTTGCATAAAAATCTAAAACTGCACCCGTACAAAAATCAATTGGTGCAAAAATTAAAACCCCAGAATGCCAGTCATAGGCTTGACTTTGTAAACCAGACAATTGATCGCTTTTTAACGTTTAACAATGTATTGTTTTCTGATGAAGTCCTTTTTCACCTTAATGGGCACGTAAATAAGCAAAACTGTCGCTACTGAGGTGCAACGAATCCGAAATGCAAGCATTAGAGGCCACTTCATTCACCAAAATTGACTGTATGGGCTGCGATGTTTGCGGGAGAAATTATTGGCACTTACTTTTTTGAAGATACAAGAGGACGTGCGATTACAGTAAATTCAAAGCGTTATGTGTTAATGTTTGACAATTTCTTGGTGCCAGAACTGCAAAACTTCTCTGGCTATAACCAAAGAACATGGTTCTAGCAGGACGGGGCAATATCACACATGTCCAATACGCGGCTGCCTAGAGTACGTGGAATTTTCCCTGGCAAATTGATCTCCAGGAGAGGCGACATTAGCTGGCCTTCACGCAGTCCTGATTTAACTCCTATGGACATTTTTCTGTGCGGTTATCTCAAATCAAAAGTTTATAACAACAAGCCGCGAGGTGCGATCCTTGAGTTCACACGGTCAACTTCCCAGTAATATTCACATAAATATTAAAAAAACTAGACACAATAATAATTATGAAAATAATACTACTTTAAATAATAATAATTAGAGATACTTATAACAGTAATTGGAATGAGTTATTATTAATGATATCATCTACGGGAGCGTCCATTGATTATGTAGGTAAGGGAGATGGTTGAATATTCACACGGATTAATCGCTAGGGGGGGGGGGGGGAGGTTACCAAGCCTTTTCTACGTTATTTGTTATTTTCTTATCGATGCTTGACGGACAAAAGAACCCTAGCAAAAATGAATGCAGTTTTTGTTATTACGCCCACTGAATAGATTTTGTCGCGTGGTGGCCATTTTGAATAGCAAAATACTAAAGAGCAAAATTGCTAAAAATTTCAATTTTTTATTTGATGAAAGCTTTTTTAAGCATATGATCTTGCAAAGTATTGACTACAAAACATTTTTCCATTCAAAGCGTTCATTACCACAAGTGCAAATTTGATTATTATTTTTTTGCAAAATGTAAGCAGTTTTTTTATTAAAATTAAACCACGGTACTGTAAAAACTATTAAAAATCTGCTCAAATTATGCAAATATTAGTAAACTTTGATTGAGTCAAGAACAATGTTTTTAGAATAAGAGTAATCAATTAATATCATTCGTATGAACACTTTTTACATGGTGGCTTTGAATTAGTTTTTATTTTTAATTTTTTTTTGTAATCATGGCAAAAAATGTTGCTGGTTTCTCTTCGAATCTGATAAGAATTTATAAATTTTATAAACACTTATTACTGTGTTGTGTAAATCAGGTTAAAAATTTATTTGTTATGAAAAAACCCTAAGTTTTTGCAATTTTTTTTAATTAAAAAATGGATCCAACGATTTTTGAGAAACGTAAAAACATCGATTGATTGATGAAAATACTATATATGGTTCGCGAAATATAGTGAATGACATGAACGACCTTGAAGGTCATGATGACTTAATGATTTTTTATTTTTTATTTAATTTTTTTCGTAGTCATTAGAAAAAATTTTGCTGATTTTTTGTCAAGAACTATTTGCAGTATATAAATTTTATAAACATTGATCACTGCAGTTTGCAAATCAGGCTTCAAATTTATTATTTATGTAAAAACCTTATTTTTTTTGCACTTTTTTTAATAAATTAAAAAAACGGCACCAACTTTTTTTTTAAATTTGATAGAATAACTCGATAACTCGTCGATTGGCATCTCAATAATGGAAATCCCATGTTTGGTTCGTGAGATATAGCGCACAACAGCAATGACCTCTAAGGGGTTAAAATAGACACCCCCCCCCCAACCGGCCGAAGTTTCCCAGAAACTAATTAGCTCTTAAGATTGCAAAGGAGCTTCGATTGACACCTCACGAAGTCGATTACGTGAGTTATGCTCGTAGAAAAACTGTCCGCGAACGCACGTACGTACGTACACACACACACATACATACATACTTCTTTCTAAAAACACTTAAAATATACTCTAAAGACCTCAAAACATAAAGATATGTTGAAAATTTCAATTTCGGTTTTCGAGGCGATTACAAGTTAAAAATTTCAGGCCCAGTATATTCACTCAATCCTGATTCCTATCCCATGTTCTCATTTCTTTTTCATTAAATATATAAGATGGATCGGCATGGGCCTAGTCCTTACCCTCACAAGAACCATACCCACAAGCTGAGCATTAGCCGGCATCGTTGCGCCATCCCGGGGGGGGGGGTGTAAGAAAGGACCAAATAAATTTTCCGTGACCGCAGTGTCAACATGCTGTGATTGCAACAAATCTTTTTTCATAATTTATTCTTAGGGAGTGAAGTTTTCTTCTAATTTTTCACAAGATTCTACACAATCGGACCCAGTTTTTTATTCCTTTCTTGTCGAATTTATTTTCTAGATGGTGCTTATATAGATGCGACATCTATCAAAAAACCGGACGTATTGGCATTTCATAATATTGTAACCATATTCAAAGAGACTTCATTCCCAGAATTTTAAACTAAAATACATATCCGTTTTTACTAATTTTGCATGCATTTTTTTATCAGTGAAAATGTTGAGATTTTTTTTTGATTTTAGAGTAAATTTACTGTCATGTATATCGCCCTGATTTCTGCTTGAATTAAGTTGCAGTGATCGAGAAGTTAGGATAGCTGTTCAAAAGATACACCACAGCCGACATTTCCCTCAATATTTGATCCATATGTGTACATTGTGTACTATTCTTGTATCGTTCCTTTTTGGTAACAATCCTCTCTGCTTGGAATGACTATCCTGGAACTGTGATGCAAAACAGAAGATCGTGGAAAAATATGCAGACTATGCTAATCATAGTCTACTTCCATCCCTTTTAATAACAATGAAATAAACATTATTTCTCTCATGCCAGAAGTAAAAAGCTTTCAATCTAATAAAAGAGCAATTAGCTTGCTGTCTTGTAAGGACCTCAGATAGGAACCATTTCTAGAGCACAAAAAATGTCTTTTTCGGGATATGACACAGAGTTTTAGTAATCGCGATACACCCCAACTCACCTTCCGGATACACCCACAATTTGATTTTCTTCGATTTTACATGTTCAGTTGCTGTATTCAATACATTGTGAGCCTCCTTGGATCGTACACGATTAATGAATATCAAACCACTTAGCCAAGCAGCTAATCCAAATGGCCATGCGTAGAACAGCTCGTGTTTAGCAACAACCGTACATTTATCCATAACAGGCCAAATGTCGAACATTCCTGGAAAAAAGAACATTAAAATAAATTCAATTTTCAATTTAAAAAAAAATATGGAGAGAAGGAAATCTTACCAAGAACATCCAATGAACTTTGATGATTCGAAACAATAATACAGGCTCGATCTTTTTCCAAGTGTTCCTTGCCACGCAATACCCATTTAAGAGCTAGAAGCGATGATATGTGATGACATAGAGAGCTGGCCCATCTGGAATGAAATAAAAAACAAATTAAATTTAACAAAAATATATACAAAATTTATTTGAGAGAATTTTTGACGCCTCAATTGGAAAAATTCATAAATATTCGCGCGAAATGTGGTCATGTTACGCTATAATAATAATTGTTTAAGGACCATTGACAGTTTAAATCCGGGCTCAGAAATGATATATAAAAAGTGACGCTTAGTTTTTTTTTTTTTTTGATTAAAATCAAGATTTATCCGTTCAATCCTTTAAAAAGCTTCGATAATTTTTTTGGATACATTTCAACCATAGAACAAAACACAATTCTCCTATATAGTTCAAGAATTTTGTTTCTAGAAATTTTTACGGTGATTAGATTATTTATTTACTTATTAAATTATGCTAATTTTTCTTACAATATTTTGGATGATTTTTATTCTTGAATAATGACGGAATTTTTCCGCGATACTCTCCCCGAAAATTTTCCAAAAATTCAAACAGTAAGTTCATTCGTTTTTACACGTTCCTCAAAAAGCATTCAAGGATATTTGCCCCATTTTTTTTTTCTTTGAGGGATCACCTTTAAGAAATTTATCACGAAAAAGCCCCAAAAACTTTGTGCATGATTTTTTTGAAAATAAGTCTTATTTCAGTTATTTTTGAGCATATTTCATTATACTTTCGCATAGCTTTGTTTATGTAAAATAATAATGTTTAATGTGAAATAAAAAAAAACAATGAAAAGGGTTTTTCCACAAAAACATATGCAAACATATTTCTCGTGAACCTTTTTCTCTAAAAATTTCAAAAAGAAATCTTCGTAGAAATCTTTTCGAAAAGATTGCCAAGTAATATCTGCGGAGATGTTTCAAGATTTCTACCTTATTTCTATTGATTTTAAATGATGAAAAGGTGATGCACAGTATTAACTAGAATTTTTTTTTAAATGTCGTTTTCTGGAATATCTCGCTCTCCCTGTATTATATAAAATAATTTTGTCATGCAAAAAGTCTTTGACTCATAGGCTACGACGTTAGAATCGCTGGTTTGAATCCAAGCGAAGCTAGCAGCAGGCAGAGCCAAAAACAAGTTTGGCGACGATATTTACCCTAAAATAATTTTTACTATTATTAACGTGGATTTTTGTTATAAATTTCATAATAAAAGCTTCTCCATTTCACACGGGCTGCACTGCTAGCAGCACTAAAATCCGCATTGATTTTGGTCGCTCGTGGACATATCTTTCTGCGGAGGGTGAACCGCCTTACATCGCTTGTCCGTATGCAACCCATGATGAGAATTGGCTAATAATGTGAACGATAAAATCAGCAACGAATAATGGATAATGCAGTTAAATATATGTTGACTCCCATTCACTACAAACCGCAGAAAAATACCAGCTGCCCAACCAAAATCGGTGGTTAAAATAATAATTGGTTGCGCTGTACGTACTTAAAGAAGGAGTGTGCGGATTAAATTAAGAACAACTTTACATCTATAACTCATTCAAGTCTCAAGCGGAGGTAATGAATAGTGCGTCTGGGCAATTCATTCCTCGCACGTTGGACCGTTGGATCCACAAGCGACTAATAGCGATGCAAGTGCAGATTGGAGTACGGCTGGTAGTGCGGCTCATGTGAAGTGGTTCTAAATATTTTTTTAAAGATTAAAACAAAATAAAAGAGACGTTGGCCACAATTGAATACAGCAACTTGACTGTTCAAAGCTTTGTATTTTTTTACTTGAGTTCAACACATGACCACACAGGACTTCTTGACTGTTGAAAATGTAGTATAAATGCGAGCAACTAAAGATTTTTTAGTGGGTGATATAGGCACTGAGAGTTTATGAGGCTTTTTAAAAAGTGGGAGGGTGTGTTATCTAGCATTATTACTAGATGAGTAAACGTTTCAAACGCTTCCAGAGGATGATCCATCAAAATTTCCAAAGGGACAAAATCGCAACAACAGTACAGTTAACAGTTACAGTTAAAATTTGGAAAAAATTTCCATATAATATATTGGCTTGGGCGAAGAGTCATTAGGATCGATTCGAAAAGGATTCCAATCGATTTTCCCCTGAAGATACTGATGGATTGTCCGCTGGACATTTAATTCGATAAACTAACAAAGCGTACAAATTTATAACGTAATAAATATATACATATACACAAAATTAATCGATCAAGCTTCTAAGAGGCAACCTTCAACGTGAGTAGCACATGAATCACAAGCCTGGTTACAAAGAGAAGGCATTTGTTTAATAATAACACCAGAAATTGTCAATAATTCGAGACAAACACAAGCAAAATGCTTTAATATTTTCAATTTCGTCGTCTGAAAAATTCGAGACGGCAACTACAATTTTTTTTATAATTTTCCATTTATACAAGTGTTTTCTCACGACATTAATCAACACTTATAGTCTTCACAGAACACAAGTTTTTATTTGTCTGTTGTGAAATATTGTATTCTGTTTGCTACCTCATTTTTAGTCATCATTTATTGAGTCATGTCTGAAAATTAATTTGTAAGAGAACTACCTTTAGAATGGATTTGCATGGAGTAATAAATCAACTTAATCAATCAGACGACATCATATCAATGAGGCATATTGAAAGCGAATATATTTATTACAGATATGTAGGTTCGAAAAGAATCTCTTCTTTAATAATTTACGTCACATACTGGACTGGTCACTTGATATTTGGACTTTTCACTTTGTGGATTTTGTCGTCAATCGTTTTGGGTGTCCATGAAATTAAGAGACTTTATTTTCGATAACGATTCCGATTTAATTTTGTAATCTTTTAATTGTTGTCAATTGAATTTTCAACAATAAAAATGACCAATTTGTCAATTGTGTACATTAAAAAACCACTCAGTCTATTTTAATCACATTTCCCTTGAATGGCACGTGACAATTTTGTATTCAGTGCAAACGAACCGACCTTTGATACGTTACAATTTTTAGGATTAATCCAATCTAGTGATAGTAAAAAAAATTAATCGTTAGACTAATATCAAATTAGTTGTAAATTGCAATTGACTCATTTGACTGTAATATTTTCCCGAGATAACAGAGAGCAATTATGATAATAAATATAAATTACTAATTAAATTGCTTCACTCTTCTTTGTGTAGGCGAAGTTAGTTTTTTTCCTCTGATTTAATTAATCGGCATCATTGTAAGATTTTTAAATGCAAAGTCTAACATTATCTTTTAATCTTAATATTGTATTAGGAAGAACAAAACCACTTGTTTTTACATGAGAACGTTTAAAGTGCAAAATGCATGCGCGAGGCAGTCTGGTGTAAACTCTATTATTGTAATTCCCTACAATCAAACATAATTTCAGTGAAACAAAAGAAAGGCGTTAATTATCATCATTTGAATACAATTGTTTTAAAAGTTGTGTATTTTCTATATATATTTTTGAATAAAACTTATTAATTTTTGAAAGAAATGAATAATCTCGAGTATTTTTACATTAAAATTTCCACGAAATAATTACTACAGAATTATACAATACTAGTTTAAGCAAAATAGTTTAATGTTTATGGAAATAAATACCAGTACACATACGCGTACACTAAGAAGGAGCTTATGAAAAATGTTCGGAAAAATTTACAAATATTATTGTTTAAATATTTCATAGCAACGAAAAATTTGTCAAACGGGTTTCATTAAGGTACCAGTCCACTTTAGAAGGCGAAAAAAGACAATTTTTCAAATATTTGTTTCTTAAAATCTTTATTATATATTCGCATGAATCTTTTTTATAGTATTATTTCATATTGGAATAATACAAAAAAAATAGTTTTTATTGATTATTCGCTTTTATAGAAGGCGCTGAAAATAAGCTCTGAAAAAATCGTTACTCCACGGCGGATAGATAATCTATGGATTGGTGGATCTGAAACAAAAAATTTAAATGGCACTTCAAAAAGCAAGGTCTCTTACACCGTAATCGACCACCGTTTTTCAAAAAAATCAGTTCAAAAAAAATGGCGGACTTGTGAAAAAAATTCCAAAAATCGACCGTTTTTTCCTAGTTTTTTTAACGCCAAAAATTTTTATTTCCAAGTTTTTGCTAAGATTCTGGTGGATTACGAAACAATAATCTCTAACAAATAAAATATATCAAAGTTTTTGAAAATCAGTTCGGTTGATCCATCTGCCAGCCATGTTAAAAACGTTGTTTTGCGTAAAACGTGTTTAAAGTTTTTGTTCCAAAATTAAAAATTAGACAATTTTTCAAAAACACGCAATTGATATATAAAAGTCTAAATAAATACTGAACACATGCAATAAAGTCGCAAATATAATGTGTATAGGAGAAACCGGTATTTTAGAGAAGGGTAATGAAATAGACGCTACGCGGCCGACAGCTGATCGTACACCTAAAAAGACCCCAAAACGCGCACACGCTGAAAGTCGCCATTTATATATTAAACTTTCGAATTTCGGCAAGATATTTCTGTAGGTCATTTTTGAAGTTCTAAGGAGTCGATAAATGCAAAAATTCCATCTTTTGAAGTTTATAAGGTGGACTAGTACCTTAAAAGAGCGAGAGAAAAGCTGCCTGGAAAAATAAACATTCATTTTCTTTGAAGTGCAAACAAAAATCTTTATTTCATACTAAATTTTAAATTTAAATTTAAACTTTAATTTTTTTTTCAAATTTCAAATTTATTTTATTTCCGAGAAAATTTTTAAAAGATTTGTTTTTGTTTTTTTGAAAATTTGTCTTGCAATATAGAAAAAAAACAATTTATTTTGAAATAAAAAACAATATTTACATTAAACACACTTGGAAATCATTCTTAAATTTGTGCTCAATTTCGTTCATATTTTTCAATCCAAACTTAACATATGTTTTAATTTTGTTAAAATTCTTGCGAATATTTGTTTGCTATTGAACATATAACAATAAATCTTCGAATAATTTCACTCACATTTATTGATTTCTTCTTGAAGTGAATATTATTTCGACATTGACAAAAGTGACGCGCTCACCATATCAATAGAAATATATAGGTTGCGAACTTCGCTGTAAAAGATTAATTGTTTTACACTTGAAAAAACGCTGGGAAGTACTGAATAATTATTTTCAAAGGAGTTACATTATTTGAAACTGTTTTTTTTTGTCGAATTCTACAAAATAAAATTCTAATAATTTTTTGTCGACATGTTTAAAAATTTGACAACATTGTAAACATGGGTAGCACTGATTACTAAAAAAATTTATTTGTAATTTCGTAATTCTATGAATCTTTCATAGAATGAAAAAATTCTAAAATATCCTCTTTAGAAATATATGTCATTTAACAAGGAGGAGGCACGGCACATAAGAAGAATACGTTAAAGATATTCGATCCCTAAATTATAAGACCGCATTTCCCAAACCCCCCTCCCCATCTCCTACTTTGAGAAAACCCTTGGAGGTTTTAGCGTCGCTTATCAATTAGTTTATACATCAAACAGAAGCGGTGTAGTGTAGGAAGCAGCGGGACTAGCCCGCGATCATGAGGTTGTGTGTTTGATTCCCGGTCGGTGTTGTTGTTAGTTGTTTTGAAAAAAATTGTGAATGCAATTAGTTTTGAGGTAAATCAACAATATGAAACTACAAATACATTTATTTGAAGACATCGGCGAACTGTTCTTTCATTTGGATAAGCAAAATTATACAAAAAACTCATTGTTGAACGATTGGAATACAAAAAACTGTTGTTAGCGAAGCTAAATCATAGCTGATGGTAGGATCATTTCGTGTTCCTAGAATTAACCCTGCATCCTCTTCGTGTCCTATAGCCAGTTTGGCAAAAAGCAATAAAAAAAACCTTACGGGTCCTTACGAAAAGAGGAAGGGAGTCGGGTGTCTAAAATTTAAAAATTTAACCTTACGTAATTCATGGACCAAATACTATTCATATTTGCTTTTAAATACGCGTAGTATATTTGAAAATACGAATACCATTCGCTGAAAAGCAGACTAAATTGATTTTTCTGTTAGTAGAACATGACCTTAAATAATATCCATCCAGTGCATTTTGCAGGGTTTCTTTAATCAATAACCCCCTTTAAAGAATGCCATCGTCAAGACTACCAACAATTGTCTTCAAGACAACATTGTCGTAGAGAAAAGAAGAAGAAAAAGACTCATCAGCGTGAAATGGAGACAAAAAGCCAAAAAAATCAGCTATCATTGGCCACACAAAACCCCATCATTATCTTTTCATGATACCATGCAATAATTAACATTCAATTAACGACTGAATTTTATTTATTCAACTGAAAATTCTTCCTCTTCGGTTTGTTTAATTCAAAATCATCGAACCGCAAAATTGAGATCAAATCGTACGTGATTTGTTGGTGGTCATCGTCCATCGTTGAGGGTTGGTTGGTTACAAAGTTTTCGTATCGCAAGAAACTTTCGAAATAATTATTAATCACCATTGTTGTGTTCCCCATTTAATGTGGGACCAGAATAATAACTCCAAACAAATTACGTCGGCTGAAAAGTGAGAGTGATTTCTGGGTAATTGTGTGTTTTAAATTTATATATTTTTTTAATGATTTTTGAATGGAAATAACGCTGAAACGTTATGTGGTTGGATGTTAGCCTCGCCGTTGCAGTTTCTCGGGGCAACATATGGAAAATAATGTCAATGCTAAGATGAATGATGCCCCCTTCGTTTGAAGATCAGCGATTAAGTATGCATTGTTCGTGAGTGGAAGCTGGCTTGTATTCTTAATAAGTTTACAGCTAGTGTAATTTTAATTATGCATTCAATACATGATGCCAAGTTGAATTTGAAAAATGAGAAGCTTACAACGTGTTCATATTCATGAAAATTGAAAATATATTCGGAACTGGATAAGAATTTTGAAAATATTTGACGCTTTTTTGACATGTTTCCAAAGGGTTGGTATTTGATCCAGTGGTAGACCTGGGCACATTGGAACATTTGGCTGTTGAGGGGGGGGGGACACTGATTTTTGCAGAAAAAGTTGTGAAATACATAACTCGTATAACAATAGTGGCGGAATAGGGAAGATTGGCACCCCAGGCGGTTTTGTATTGAGCACCCCTACTTAAAAAAACACCAAACACTAAACATGCTTACGAGATTATATGTTACTAAAATATTCGATCAGATTAGCAAAATTGACTTCCCTGTCTCTTTCAATTGATAAAATCGGAATATTGGTTAGTCGCGCTTAGCTCATTGTGGACTTTAAATAAGATTTTATTAATTTTAACTTTGAAAAGTTTCTTTTACACGAAGCCGCCGTAACACAAATTGTTAAAAAAAACAAAGACGTAGAGCTAAATTTGGAACAGACTCAGAATAGCCCCATTTTATAATAAATCTGAGAAGCTCCAATGTAGTCCATTCGACGCCTCAATCATTAAATAAGTAAATGTAATCAGAATAAAATCCATTGCCCTGTAACGATGGTCTAGTTCTTCGTAAAATCTGTCGTGACATTCTAACATTGTTCTCTGAAAGTCCAGCATCTCGGGCCATTTCTCCAGGGATTCGTTTTCGAAATTTTCTCCTTCGTTTTTTCCTTGAATCGGAATGTCTAAGTCCTTACATTTTTTTCTTGCGTAGCAAATAGCCTTATCCACAATTTGGTTAGCGTAGACTTTGAAAAAAATTATTAAGAGCTTTAATTTCTATTACACACTTTTCCAATGATATCCCAGATGTTTGTAGATACTTTTCTGTCTGACAAACTTCTTCTAGAACTTCACACCAAAAGGAAAGATAGCATAGAAAACTGAAGTCACAGAAAGCTGGTACGAGTGTTGACGCTGTGTTTTGTTCTACACAATACATAAACACATCTACATAAAACATTGTTCCCCTCATTTTTCGCTACACATTTTTGATGGTATCAACAGTGTTTTTGCTTTCCATGTCCGATGGAAAACATCTACACATTTGTCCCCCGCAGAATAAGAGGAAGACGGTATAATCATTTCTCAACAACTTCCGTGGGCCACGCATGTGTTTTTGTGTTGAGTTGCAGATAAAAATGGACTCAAGTAGTAATTTGCAATTGATAGCTTTTATTAGAGAAAGGCCCGCGACCTGGGATTCTCAATCATCGGTCATATAAAAAAAAAAGAAGGAATGACGCCGTGGAAGAAATTGCACTGCTGATGGGTGTTACCGCCAAAGAAATAAACAAAAATGGACTGTTTTAAGAAATCCTATACCGAATCGATCCTCTATCTTTAGCTCTATATAAATATTAAAATTTCGAGACAGTAAGTAGGGCCTCACACGCACTTTAGACTTTCTTCTCTTAGGAATCAAGCCAATCACAGCTAACACTGATAGTACGTCGTCTTCGTCCAAAAACATTTCCACAATGATTTGTTATAGAAAACACCGGCTTTACTGGTGCTGGGATCACACATCTCTTCGAGTGTTGATACAGGTTCTATTCTTCAGTGGTTTAACAGCGTCATGACGAGCATTCCATCTTGTTTCTGATAGTCGTTTAACGGACAAGCCTACATTTTTCATTAATATTTTCCACCGATTTATGGATGATGAAAAGAACGTGTAAACACTTTCTACAGTTCCGAAAAAAGTCAAATTTGAAGTAACGCTCCCAAATGAGTGACCTCCACATAGATTCGCGGTATAAGATCAGACCAAACGCAAGATTAATTCATTCTTTTAGGGAATTAGAAAATAATATTCAAGAAAAATGAAAATATAATTGTAATCCGTTTTAAAATATGATATTAGTATGTAAGTAGCTAGGTACAAGAGTAGGTAGTTATTTATTGATATGTCTTTAAAGAGGGAGATTTTGTGCGCCTTCTTTGGATGTACGACTGAGTTGTCGTTGTCACCCCTTGGTGCATAGCATCCGTGGCGGACCACCCCCTCCACCGACCTCTTTACGCCACCATTGTATAACAATAATTGACTTATCCTCCCTCTCAAAAAAGTCAGGAACATAAAAAAAAATTTAAAAATTATAAAAAAATTGATTTTTTCTTACTTTTCGCACTCCTTACTTTAAAACGGTTCGTTTTACAGCAAAGTTGTGAGACAATAAAAGTTGCGTGATAAATTTTTCTATAAGATAGAATTGGTGGAAAATTTTAAAACATTTAACCCTTGCCGCAAAATGGCAACAAAATTAAAAATGAGGAGAAATCCGGTTTTTATTTAATTTGTTTTACCAACTTTGGAGAATGGCCTGCTCTTTGGCGACTGAAACGCGAAGGTTTTGGTATACTACCCATATGGCATCATTTAGTTGAATGAATTCTTACAATATTCGCCCCAAACCCAAAAGAAAATCATCCAGTATCCAACAATTTCCTCCAATGGTTCCCAGGCCAATACTCTTCGGGTTTAAACTATGTAATTCACGTGCAATCATCATCATCCCCCCTGTAGCGAATCGTTCTGTGCCAATTAAGTAAATAAACAATTCAGAATACTTTCTATTCGTCTATGATCAGAATAAATGCAAACAATTTAAAAATATCATTTTGTGTATCGTCGTCCATTAGGTCTCGGCTTGGAGATGTTCCCGAGATCATTCGCTAATCGTAACAGAATTGGTGTAAACAAATGAATTGAAAAGAAGGGTCACTATACTGTCACATACACTTGCCAAAAAAACTATCCGTACATGCAAGACGACAAAGTTTTCGTTGAATTAAAGAGGAGATGTCCACTTAATTTTACTGTTTTCTTTTATAATAGCATAGAATTGACATTTTTTTTTCATAACTACAAATATGTTTCGTAATGCTTACTATTTAAAAACACTTGAAACTCAAAAAAAAAACAAGCCGCGAGGTGCGACCCTTGAGGTCCACACGGTCAACTTCCCAGTAATATCTACATGAATATTAAAAATATTAAACACAAAAATATTTATGAAAATAATACTACTTTAAATAATAATAATGAGAGGTACTCATAATCGTAATAGAAATGAGCTAATATCAATCATATCATCTACTGTAGCGGTCATTGATTACGTAATGCTTTTGTTGGATGCGGGGTGGATTGGTTTGATTGACTATTCACGCGGATAAATCGGAGGGGGGCGGGCTATAAAGCCTTTTTTACGTTATTTGTTATTTTTACATCGATGCTTGAAGGACAAAAGAGCGCTAGCAAAAATGAATGCATTCTTGTTATTACGCCCACTGAAGAGGTTTTCTCGCGAGGTGTCCATTTTAAATAGTTTTGTTCAAAATTGCCATGACTTCGGCATAATCATTGAATTTGTGTTTTGTCACGAGCCGTGTTTTAGGTTTTTTTTGGATCATACAAAATAATTTGGCTAGTTTCTCTTCGAAAACTATTAGGAATGTATAAATTATATAAACATTTATTACTGAGCTGTGCAAATCAGGTTTAAAATTTATTTTTTATGAAAAAAACTCTAATTTTCCCATTTTCTTTTATTGAATGAAAAAACGGCGGAAAAGACTTTTTATAAAGTTAAAAACATAAAAAAAATTGATACACGTCGAGTGACACCTCAATGATGCAAACATCATATATGGTTCGTGAGATATAGTGGATGATAAAAATGGCCTTGAAAATCATGATGACTTTTTATGATTTTTTATTTTTAATTTCATTTTTTACGTAATCATGAAAAAAAGTTTTGCTGATATTCTCTCAAAAACTGTTAGGAGTATATAAATTTTGTATACATTTGTTAGTGCGTGCTGCAAATCAGGTTAAAAATTCATTGTTTATTAAAAAAAACCTAATTTTTAGCACTTTTTTTCAATAAATTAAAAAACGGTTCCAACGATTTTTTTAAAAACTTGATAGAATCACACAAATATTAATACGCGTCGATTGACACCTTAACTTTGCAAATCTTATGTGTCGTTCCGGAGATATAACGCATGACAGAAATGACCTTCAAACGGGCAAAACAGCAAACCCCCCGGCCGAAGTGTCCCAAAAACTAATCAGCTCTTAAGTTTGCAAAGACGCTTCGATTGACACCTCAACAAAGTCGATACGACTTTGTTTACGTGAGTTATGCTCGTAGAAAAAAGTGTCCACGAACGCACGTACGTACGTACACACACACACACACACACATACATACTTCTTTCTAAAAACACTTTATATCTACTCTATAGACCTTAAAACGTAAAGAAATGTTGAAAATTTCAATTTCGATTTTCGAGGCGATTACAAGAACTTCCCATATACTGGGAAGTTAAAATCAATATATGGCAACACGTTTGACCAGAAAAAGTATCCATACAGAACAAAACGGGGAGTTCCCCGTGTTATGCAGTGACATACAGTGGGTAAAAAAAGTTAAGGCACGACGCACCCAGCTAGAAAAGTTTTAACTTTTCAGTGATATTTTATCGAGAATGTTTTTATTTTCACATTATGTCAGGAGATTGAAAGGTATATTTCAGTAACATAATAAAAAAACACAAATTACACGAAATTTTTTAGACATAATAAAAGAATGCTTGTTTAACATCGAGAAACGAACCCAAAAAAGTTAAGGCACGATATAGTTTTATCTGAAATTATTCAATTTGTTTTAGATTTATTTCCTTTAAATTTTAGAATCTCACTTACTATGAATATTTTGTGGACTTTGCTTGCAGTCTTATGACTTTCTGGAGGCCTTTCGGCATCGATTTCACCAACGTTTTGCAAACGGCTGGTGAAATATTTTCCCATTCTTCAATAATGGCTGTTTTTAGTTAGTTTTTATTTTTTACTTTACGAATCGCAACTTTATTTTTAGGTGGTACCATAGATGCGCTATGGAGTTTAAATCTGGGGACTGAGCAGGTGCTTTAATCACTTTTGGGCAGTTATAAATAGCCCAAAATCGCCATTGCTCCGAGGTATGTTTGAGATCGTTATCCTGGTACAGGCCAAAAGAGTTTAAAATCCCCATATTTTTAGCACTTTGTCCAATATTCCTTTTGAGGATATTTATATAGTAATGTTGATCCATCCTGCCATTTATAATTTATAAGTTTCCAGGTCCAGAAGCGCCCATACAACCCCATAAAATAATGTTCCCACCGCCGTGTTTTACTATGGGATTGGTATGCTTGAAATTGAACTCAGTATTTGGTTTTGTCCAAACATACCACCTCTCATCAGATCCAAACAGGTTAATTTTTGTTTCGTCAACAAAAATAACCCTTTTCAAGAAGGACTTTGGTTTTTTTACGTACTCTCTCGCGAAATGTAATGTTAATATCAAATTTTTTGCGCTAATGTACGACTTTCGTCGGCAAGCCCGACTTTTTTATAATATTTCGTACCGTCTGAGCAGGCACTTCTTTTTTGAAGCGTTTTTTAACTTCCTTGCGTAAAAATGGGGCACTTAATCTTGGATCCTTTTTAATTTCTTTCACAATCCATTTCTCTTCTCGCTCAGTTAGCATTTTTCGCCTTCCTGATCGAGGTTTTGTTTCGAATGATTTTGTTTTTTATATGCTAATACAACGTTTCTGACAGTATATTTTGATTTTTTTAACTAATACACCAATTTTAGCATATGACATTCCTGTTTGCCAATGCTGAACTATAATTTCCCGAACTTCTGCATCTAATGGTATTCTTTTGGCACTCATTATTTACTCACTTTTAAAATTTATTTTCCTTGATCATTTACTCAACTCAAATGACAGATATTTCATGTAGCGAAAATTCCATGCAAATCTATCGGTACATTTTTCTCAGAAAAATAAATTATTTGCAAAGTGCCTTACTTTTTTTTGCCTTGTTTCTGATTGGAAAAGTATTTTTCCCCTATATTTAATAATTGTTCTGTGATTGATGTTTTTTTTAACTTCCCAGTATATGGGAAGTTCTTGTAATCGCCTCGAAAATCGAAATTGAAATTTTCAACATTTCTTTACGTTTTGAGGTCTATAGAGTATATATAAAGTGTTTTTAGACAGGGAGATGTATGTGTGTGTGTGTGTGTGTGTACGTACGTACGTACGTACGTTCGTGGACACTTTTTTCTACGAGCATAACTCACGTAAAGAAAGTTGTATCGACTTCGTTGAGGTGTCAATCGAAGCGTCTTTGCAATTTTAAGAGCTGATTAGTTTTTGGGATACTTCGGTCGGGGGGGTTTGCTGTTTTGACCCTTTGAAGGTCATTTCTGTCATGCGTTATATCTCGCGAACCAAACAAACGATTTGCATAGTAGAGGTGTCAATCGACGCGTATTAGCATTTTTGTGAATCTATCAAAATTTTAAAAAAATCGTTGGAGCGGTTTTTTAATTTAAGAAAAAAAAGTGCAAAAAATTAGGGTTTTTTTCATAAACAATAAATTTTTAACCTGATTTGCGAAATTTAGTAGACAATGTTTATAAAATTGATTTATTCCAAACAATTTGTGTAGAAACGCCATCAAAGCTTTTTCTCATGACCACGTAAAAAAATAAATTAAAAATAAAAGATTATTAAAAGTCATCATGATTTTTAAGGTCATTTTTATCATTCACTATATCTCACGAACCAGATATAATATTTGCATCATCAAGGTGTCAATTGACGTGTATTAATATCTTTGTGAAGTTTTTAACATTATAAAAATTCGTTTCAGCTTTTTTTTTAATTTAATAGAAGAAAATGCAAAAAGTTATAGTTTTTTTCATAAAAAATATTTTTTAACCTGATTTGCACACCACAGTAATACCTGTTTATAAAATGTATACATTCTTATCAGGTTTTGAAGAGAAACCGGCAAAATTTTCTTCCTTGATTATGAAAAAAACTAAATGAAAAATAAAAAAAGATTCAAAGTTACCATTTAAAGAGGGTTCATACGAATGCTTTTACTTTATTTTTTTTTATTCTAAAAAATTGTTGTAAATTCAATCAAAGTTTTAAAATATTTGCATAATTTGAGCAGATTTAAAATAGTTTTTATAGTCTTTTAATTAAAAAAAATGCTTAAATTTTTAAAACCAACAAAAATTTTCAAGACCAAAAAGGCACCCCACCGATTGATCCGCTTGAATATTCAATCTGTCCTCATCGACCAAAAACCTTACGTAATCAATGGACCCTCCCGTAGACGATATGATTCATATTAACTCATTTCTGTTACTGCTATGAATACCTCTCATTGTTGTAATGTTGTTGATGTTTATGTAGATATTACTGGGAAGTTGACCGTGTGGACCTCAAGGGTCGCACATCGCGGCTTGTTAACTTCCCAGTATATGGGAAGTTCTTGTAATCGCCTCGAAAATCGAAATTGAAATTTTCAACATTTCTTTACGTTTTGGGGTCTATAGAGTATATATAAAGTGTTTTTAGAAAGAAGTATGTATGTATGTGTGTGTGTGTGTATGTACGTACGTACGTATGTGCGTTCGCGGACAGTTTTTCTACGAGCATAACTCACGTAAATAAAGTCGTATCGACTTCGTTGAGGTGTCAATGGAAGCGTCTTTGCAATCTTAAGAGCTGATTAGTTTTTGGGAAACTTCGGTCGGGGGGGTTTGCTGTTTTCACCCCTTGAAGGTCAACCATGTTATGCGCTATATCTCACGAACCAAACATGTGATTTTCATCATTAAGGTGTCAATCGACGAAAATTAACATTTTTTTGAATCTATCAAATTTTTAAAAAGATCGTTGTAGCCGTTTTTTAATTTTTTAAAAAAAGTGCAAAAAATTAGGGTTTTTTTAAAAAACACAAAATTTTCAACCTGATTTTCAATCCTAAGTAATCAATGTTTATATTATTTATATACTCCAAATAGTTCTTGTGTAAAAATCAGCAAATTTTTTTTTCATGTTTACAAAAAAAAATTAATAAAAAATAAAAAATCATTAAACGTTCAAGGTCATTTACGTCATTCATTATATCTCGAGAACCAAATATAATCTTTCCATCATTAAGGTGTCAATCGACGCGTATCAACATCTTTATGATGTTTTTATATTTTAAAAAAATTGTTAAAGCGTTTTTTACGATTTATTAATTTTTTTTAAAAAAAAAAGTAGTGTTTTTTCATAAAAATTTCCATTTTTAACCTGATTTGCACATCGTAATAATAAATGTTTATAGAATTTATAAACTTTTATCAATTTTCGTAGAGAAACCAGCAAAAACTTTTCTCATGATTGCAAACAAATTAAATTAAAAATAAAAAATCATTCAAAGTCACCATGTAAAAAGGGTTCATTCGAATCATTATACCTTAACTCTCTTATTCTAAAGACATTGTTGTATAGTCAATCAAAGTTTATTAATATTTGCAAAATTTGAGCAGATTTTCAATAGTCTTTACAGCACCATGTTTAACTTTAATGAAAAAACTGCTTTGTAACCTGTCCCCCCTCCGATTGATCAGCGTGAATAATCAATCAAACCAATGCACCAAAATCCTTACGTAATCAATTGACGCTCGCGTAGATGTTACGATTAATATTAAATCATTCCAATAATTTTTATGAGAGGTACATTTTTATTATTTGAAGTAGTATTATTTCCATAACTATTATTGTGTTTAATATTTTTAATATCTATGTAGATATTACTGGGAAGTTGACCGTGTGGACCTAATGGGTCGCACCTCACGGCTTGTTTTGTTATGTTACTGAAATATACCTTCCAATCTCCTGACATAATGTGAAAATAAAAACATTCTCGATAAAGATATCACTGAAAAGTTAAAACTTTTCTCACTGGGTGCGTCGTGCCTTAACTTTTTTTACCCACTGTATGTATGTGCGCATGAATACTGCTCGTATTCTAGCTTCAAGATCCAATTAGGGGCTTATAAAGCATCACATGTGCATACACTGTTCGTTTGACTCCACAAAACCATATACGCATGCATGTATGTATGTACTTATGCATATCCGCGGATAAATGATAAATGCCTTACAATCAAGACCATTTCCACAAGCTCTGTAACATAGTGACAGTTTTTGTGATGTAATACAAATCTACATATGTTTGAACAATTGCATGTGGAGCGTTCATATGCGATGATGGCAAACTTCTCAAATTACCAACAATATCCATAACGGGAATGCAACTGAATGAGTAATCAATTGGTTTACATACTACTATTAATATTTGTGGAGCAATGCACTTTGTAGTGCGGCAAACTAATGAACATTGATTATATGCATTGTCGCCTTTGAAATATCCTATTTAATAGAAGTAACACTTTCACCCCTTGCCGAAGCGAATACAGGTGATGTTTTTTACTTGTTGAAAATAGCATGTATAGTCCAGTCAATTGGTCGTGACAATGACGTCAACGTTGTATTTTGGGCTGTTTAAGTTTTTAGGGACGCAGCTTCAATCCTCTGGGGGGCATGTTGAAAATAAAGAAAGTAAGACACCCCTTTATCTCCGAAACCATGGCTCCCACAAAAAAGTTGTGACAAAATTTGTACCAACTTGTGCTTACATTACTTTCACAGGGTGTCAATATTGAAAGAGTTACACGCTAAAAATGACACCCAAAAAGGGGGATCATCTTTCAAGCGCCACAGCTTCTTTGTTTTCACGTTTATTGCAAAACACGTTAAGAATCTATTTCACGACAATTATGTGCCAAGTCGTTTGCGATATCGTTTTTTTAATCACTGTACTTTGGCGAGAGTTATTGCATTCCGAAGTGGAAAAAGTGACGCGAAAAACGCATTTTAAAGCCAATTAATCGGCTTCTGATGGCATACTTCCAGTTGCAAAACTCACAAAGCATTTTGGTAGGTAAGCAAATTTTTATTGTTTGTGAGCTAAGTTCAAGTTTGTGAGGTCGAAGCCCCAATGCTCCGTGCGCCATCTTAAAAAGAAAAAGAAAAGTAGGACAACCCTGTATCTCCGAAACTATGGCTCCCACAAAAAAGTTTTGCACGATTAAACTACCATTTGACTGGACTAGTATTTCCTGTATTGTTCAACGAAAAGAGTGTAAACTTTCGAGTGGTGGATTTTATAATGTCATTACGGATGTAATAAAAGCTGTGAGTAGTTAGCAGTGACGTGCAGTGAAAATTCATCATAATCAAGCAGAAGTCTGTCTTAAATCCCATTTGAAATAAACATTAACCCGCCAGCGGTGACGCATATGTCTGTGAGACCGGTTTCGTAGAAAACATAGAATAATTTCTTAATCCTTTGTCGATTCTGGCTCTAATTTTGCATAGCTGCCTGATCGGACATCTCCACTTGATAGTCGATCAAGTAACGGTAACGTGAGTGCGAATTCCAGAGATAAGCCCTAAACCGGTCTGTCAGACCGACGTCACCATTTATGTAAGTGAAATGATTCAATTGAGTATTTTTTTACATGTGTGGTCACTTGAGTATGCTATGTAATGGCTGGCATTTTTCTATGAGGAAGTTTATACCAGATCAGCAAATGATTCAAATGTAGTATCTCAAATTTTACCTATAAATTCATTGATTAAGGATGGTGTCTCAAATGTCTAAAAATAATGCTTGTGTATAATTTTGCGTACCTGTTGTTGTGGTGGACTTGAAAACACGTATAGAGTACATATGGTCCGCAACAAAACGCAAGCCAAATGTACAAAGGACTTTCAGACAAAAACATCATCGTATGTGATCCTTACATAATATTGTATAATCATCCACAATTTTAATCCGAAATCCTTTTATTTGCGACTACAATAAGCCATATTGTGCAATACAGTTTCAGTGAAAAGTGAATGAAAGTTCCAATAATTTTGTGGCTTATTACTTGCTCAATGACTTAAAACATTTTAATTTTTTTGAAGATTGCTTAGTCTTCAAACTGTATCCAAGGCTATTTTGAGTAAATTCATGATATGTCAATTATTTAGATTTAAACTTAAAAATATGTGTATGAAAATAACATAATTTTTTAGTGTTGCAGAGGAATTTTATTATTATCAATAAACGTGATGTGGTGTAATAATTTGTTGCGTTTTATTATACTTTAACCTTGTATTTTTTAAGTTCAATTTGCTACATTTACAGAAATTGTGTTATTTTGGATTGATCTTCACTCGAAATTTTCGGTCTTTGAGACCGACGTCACCAACTATGTAAGATAATTTTGTGTCACCGCTGGCGGATTAATGAACCGACAACGCAACGCAGTCGCAAAAACATTTATATGAAGTGGCCTTAAGGGAATACATAGGTCTTGAAGAAAAAAAATCAGCTAAAAACATTGAAAATTGTTAATTTTCCTGCAGTTTTCCTCTTCCAACCTTTTTTTGCGGTAGGCAGAATATTTCGGTGTAGGTTCATTCAAATCAAAAATTCAAAAAAATTCATATGGTTTATGCCCTTGGTTCGTGCTTGAACGAAGGAATTGAAAAAAATGAAATTTAAAGTTTTGAAATGGATTTGAATGAATTTTCGTCTCAAATTTTTGAGCTTTTTTCCGATTCTCATCGTTTTTAAAATATCTTTTTCGTATAAAACAAAAACGAGTCGACCGAATGAAAATCCCTTTGTTCAAGCACGAGTCAATACTATAAAGAGTAACAGTGCAGAGTTTCAGCAAAATCGGTCGATTAGTTCTCGAGAAATTGTGCCTACCGCACGTAAAAACAAAGTTTCGAGAAAAACGAATTTAAAGTTTTTTTTTACCGCGATTTAATGAATTAAAGTTATTTTTTGGGGACTTACATCGAGTCGTCGATTCCAGGTCCATACAATAATTTGTTCGCCTCATTCGCAATGTTCAGAGTATCCTTTTGATGTTGTGATGATTGATGAAAACGAAAGGAGCTGATTTTACGCGGTAAAACTATGTAACCCCTTAAGCCTTTTGGGGGAAACCATGAGAGTAAACAAAAGATATTTGCATGTATAGTAGATTGAAAATTCAAACGTAAACAAATCCTAGATTTAAACCGACACTTCCGAAAAAATAAGAAAAAAATAATTCAAATTTTATGCATTTATGGATAAATATATTTATGCTTGTTTTTGATTGTATTTTTAGTATTTGCTCTATTTGCATAAAATTTGTGAAATAAAGTTTTAGAAAAATCATTTTCTTTTTGTATTTGTATAAAAAATATCCTTATCTACCGCCAGAAAGTCGTTCCTGGAACTGGCGATTTCTTAAAAATGTGTGAACATAATTTTAAGTTGAAAATGTCCTTTCTGCAGCTGCCACTGTAACTGAAATCGTCATTACCGATTGTGCTAAAATGTATATATCTGAAGTAGGCAACATAAGGTCGGCTTTGAAAATAACCGAGGATTTTAATTTTCGATGACCGCCAAAAGGTGGTCCTGGGATACCAACACTGGTAGAAAGCCTTTTGCGATTCTAGTGTAGCCTTCGGGGAGTGCCATCCCCGTGTACCTGAGGTTGGTGATCGGTCTAGTGTCTTCAGTCGGACACAACCCAAGTGGGCTTGAGAGGGGCTCAAGTTCACGAAGCCTTACCAGAGGTCAATCTTGGAGATTTTGTAGTAGAAGTAGTGGCAATGATTTACTACCCCTATCGCGGGTAGAACCCATAAAAACGCGCCTTGAAGTCGTCATTCTCACGAGTATAAAGATAGAAGTATAAATTTTACTTTTAAATGTTGGCAAGTCAAGCAATGTGGAAATACTTACTGTGAATACACAGCACCGGAAGTAAGTGATCCATTTTCCATAAAATACCAACTGAATTCCTTGATCGGATGCACTTTCGATTTTTTATTAACTTTTTTAGTGAAAAATTCGGCAACTTTGCTTCTTATGACGTTCTGTATATTTAACATAATTTCCATTGCTGTGTTTTTTTTTCTTTTAATAATTTTATTGAATGGGAAATTAAAATTTTTAATTGTAAAACTAAGTCATAAATCGAACAAAAATTTAATTTAAAAAAAATCTATACACCGAATGAATCTAGTCGAGCTTAATTTCGCTAACAGAATTGAAAACATAATCTACATAAGAAAATAACAACAAATATATTATGTGATTATTTAAACCATAATAATTCAACGAAAATGCATCGTTTAACACTTTCACGTTCATCAAATGACATTGACATACAGAACGTACAACGCACGTAACACTACTTACATATAAGGAAATGTTCATAATTTACAATTTGATAAGAACTTTCAAATAAAAGTTCAAAGAACATCTAACAATTCATTAGCGTAAATTTTTGTTCACGGTTATTTGTTTAATTTCGATAAGAAAAACAAAATACAATGCTTCGTGATAAGATACGGCGAAAGAAATGCCATAAATCAATTTCATAAATTGTCGAAATAGTTTCAATCTATAAAAATGTTTTAGTTATGATTTTATAATGCTCGTAAAATGATATTTGTTACGCGGTATTGATTATCGATATTTTTATTTTTTTGATTTGATATTTAGAACGAAATCGATCTATGATTTGACGATTATTTAGCTATCATGTTTTTAAGGCGTAGTAATGGATTTTTCTCATTTGTTTTTGGTAGTACACATCGAAATAATTACAAACAATATTGTAGTTTTTTTATTTAGCTGTATTATGTTCGAGTTTTGTCGCAAAAAAAATAATTTCTCGTCCTACGTATTGTATTTTTGTCTAAAATAAAAAAAAACGATCACATTTACTCAAAAACATAAAAATAAAACATGAGCAAAACAAGAAAAAGTAAAAAACAATCGATGAAGGCAGAAAATAAAAAGCAGCATTGCCTTTCCTAATTGATTTAAACTCTATCCCAAATGCAAAAACAAATATTTTTCCATAATGAAAAAAAATCCTTTTCTTAACTTCAGAATAAATAGGAAAAGGAAAAGAGAAATAGGAAGAAAACACAAGAAAAAGAGCAAAAATGTGAAAACAGACAAGAGAAAAATAAGTGAGATAATAATCAAATGGATACTAAATATACTTAAGTAGAAGAAAAAGAGAAGGAAAGGCGCAAGAAACAAGAAGACAATAAATTAAACGGAAGGAAAATTGTTAAAAAAAGGAATAAGAAGTGAAACACGTAATAAATAAACAAACTAGAAAAATGCAGCTAAAAGTATCAAAATGGAAAGAGAAAAGGTTGAGGCTAAGAAAAAAACAAAAAGAAATCAAAAGAAAATAATAAAATAACTAAAAAAGTGAAGTAAAAAATGGACATATTTAAAATAGAAAAGAATAACCGAAGGAATAAAAAAAAATGGAAGAAAAAAAGAGAGAGAGAAACAATAGAACGAAAACAGGGAAGAAATGAGGAGAAAATAAAGAGAAGATAGAAAAAGATAAGAGAATAGAAAAAGAAAGAAAATAAGAAGAGAATAGAAAAAATAAATAGAAGACGTAAAACGAAAAAACAGACAGAAAATGAAGAGAAAAAGAATATAGAGAGAAAAAATAATGGGCAAATAGGAAAAATAAACGAAAAGCAAAATCAAAAATTGGGAGGAGAAGCAAGAGAATGAGAATGTAAAAGCGAAAATATATTAAAATAACGAGAGTACAAAATAGTAAAAACATACTTAGCAGAAATTTCTATAAAGAAATGAGTGAAAAGTGAAAAATATAGGAAAAATTCAAATTAAGAAACAAAGGAAAATAGGAAGTACAGAAAAAATTATCCTTAAAAAATGATACAAAGAAAAATCGCGAAGAGAAAGACAATTTATAACAAGAAAAAAGAGCAAATCAAATACAATAATTCAAATCAAAATCAAAATAGAGAAACGTGAAGGGAAAAATAAGAAAATTAGAAAAATAAAAAATAAAAAATAAAAGAGGACAAAAATGATAAAACGCAAGAAAATAAGTAAAAACTTAGGAATAAAAGGAACGATAGAAGACGCGATAAATGAAAACATTAAGACAATTGTAATAGTGAAGGAAGCATAATAAGAAAATATCACTCATAGAAAATGAACGGAAAAACATAACATTAGAAAAAAGCAAGAAAACTGTTGGGAACAGAGCGCGGAATGAAAAAAAAACATGGAAGAAAAATTAGAAATACAGAAGCAAAGACAAAATAATAAACAAAGGAAAACTAAGAAACAAAAGCAAAAAGAACAGGAAAAATGAGAAAGAAACAAAAAAATAAAGAAATATGTAAAAAAGGATAATATAAAAAAAGGAAAAAAAAAGAAGTAAGAAACAAAGAAAAACATCCAAACAAGGAAACAAATATTAGTAATTGATTAAAAGGAATTTTTTCTTTTCTAAAAAACAAACATAGGGAAACAAATGCAAATAGGACAGAAATAAAAAACAAAGCGAAATTGAGAAGATACGTACAAACAAGAACGGGACGATTAAATGAAAAATTAAAACCATAGAAAAAACATAAAAACTGAGAAAACCCCGAATTTAAAATCGAATGAAAAGAATACAAACAAAAACAGAAAAGTGGTAGCAGGACAAATAGAAACAGATAAAAAAGAGATGCTAAAAGAGACGTCTTCCATTTTTTTGACTCGCTGAAATTTCCAAAAACTTTTTGCATAAATTTTCGTGTATTGATTTATTACTCCTAATATACCTACATATAATACATATTATGTATGCCCATATACCACGTTCGAATTTCATATACAGAACGTGGATGGTTCAACATTGTAAGAATTCGATGTGATCATTAGGTCTATTAAATAAAATTAAAAATATAGGTCTCCAATTATAAATCGAACAAAAAGGACTTTAAACCCCACGAATTCGTTACTATATATTCTTATCGTCTGGAAAGTGCTATGTTCTGAAACCTGAAAAATCGATAAATAATGAAAATTGATGAAGAGTGATTTGCAGGAAACGGAGGTGGTTTTAGTCGGTAGAAAGTTATGTAGACAAGACTTGTCTATAGAAGTTTTTGAAGATCTCGTGAACGTTGAAAAAGCAAGTTCAAAACTTCTACATCACAGGAAAATCTATTGGGCTGTGAGCAACCTTTTTAATATTGTTAGAAAATATCTTTAAGCTTACTCCAGCGTTCGAAACAATGAGAGCGTGATGGTGTATAAGTGTATTCAAGAGTCGACTGAATTCAATCCTCAAAGCGTGTGAAGATGACCCAAGAACAACTAAATGAGATTCTCAACAGTTGTGGAGGTGGAGTGGCTTAAATATGACCTCGGATGTTCAGGATGATTTTTTTAAAATTTTGACGACTTACTTTTTAAAGCCTTCGTGTTGCATCGTACAGCTAATCTAATACTGTTAATTTAAAACTTAAAATAGTCGCTTAAAGCTAAAATATTGTTAGAGATAGTGTCTTATATATTTTAGGATATCCTCGTTCAGTATCCTGAACTGCAGACCGATCAACTGGACGCTTTTGTAATTGCAGATAGTCAGAGAAGCGGAAAGAAAGAAGTAAGTAACTGGACTAGAAATAAGTCGTGGGAAGCGTCAGTTTAGGTTAAATTTCGATGAAAGAAATCGTTTACCATGGATTTCTAGTGGATGGAACATTTGTTCAAGCCCTGAATCGCTTCTGTTTTGGTCATGTATCCGGAGACCAGTGGCGTACCCAAGGGGGGGGGGGGTTTACGGGTTCAACCCCCCCCCCCCTTGAAGAATTGAATGCTGAGTTGACTCTGTGGTACAGAAAGATAGGGCATCTTGAAATAGTAAACCGCCCAGAAGCGACCATAGATGGAATAAGCATGTGTAATTCAAACGTTTTGCCGAATGTATCGAAATTGCTAGAAATATTGGCTGTTCTCCCAGTATCTACGTGTACAAACATCATCAATCATTTTCAACATTACGACGACTAAAAACATACTTGCGAAATTTCACCAGCAATGAACGGCTAAATGGATTGGCACTTCTAAATATTCATAGAGATTTCACTCCATCTACAGAAGATGTGTTAAATGAGCTAATGAAAAAAATCGTCGTTAGATATTTCACTATAATTTTATCCGGCGAAGGGTTCTGTTTTATGTTTGGACATAAAATTTAAATCCCATTTTTACACTGTTTCTCACCGTTACTTTAGATGAGTTTTGAATACTAAGTTTGTATCATTATCGGCATTTTAAAACTTTGATCACCTCGCGTAAATTTAAAAAATTCGAAGATTCGAATGTTATGGATTATATATCTCAAGCATATTTACACAAGGCTTCGTCATTGCCTGGGAAGAGGTTGGTAAAAATAATAATCGATGGCGCAACCGCCAAAATTGGGCCTTCAGGCAATATTAGAGTTATTTCATTTACTTGACCAAGGATGTGAAGTGGTCAGGAACACGCTCACCCGTAATTATTACCCTGATTTGATTCAGGTTCTCATTCACAGCTGAGTGAAATGATAGTGCGGCATCAAATCTCATTCCCGAAAACTATTTGTCGACAAGGAGCCATGAACTAGCGTTAACCACTAAGTCACCCACTTTAACAATTATTCGCCGAGACACTCTGGAACGTGGGAGTTGAGTGAGATTCAGTATATCTACGCAATTAGATCTTTCATATATTTCACAGTAAAACCCATATGGGCCTGATTTACGGCCTATGGTGCTTTAGAGATCTCACCTAGGGGTGATACGGGCATAATTTGCACAAATTGGATCCGTGTGTGCCGTTATCTTTTACTTATTATATGAAGCCTAGCATTTTTATATATAGATAAAGGGTTGGTAGGAGCATTAGAATATGGTCACCTGATTGGAAGTTTTCGAAGTAAAATTCCAGAACAGTGTAATTGATTTAATTCGCACCCATATCTTAAAAGCAACAGTTATATTTTTGAATGTTTCTTTCTATCTTTGATCAGAACCCTCAAAAAATTGATTGTTTTATTTTGTCATATGATTTGTAATCTGAGGATTAGGCCTATTGGGAATTCCTCATTAAAAAAAACGCGTACAAAAAGTCTACCTCATGGGTTACGTGGAAATGACGACAAATTTGCTTGAGAGCGCAGAGTTGCTTCCCTGCATGGGCTGCAACCAAGCTTAGCCAGCCCTGATTACGATAATACTCTGTCTGTGCATAGTGACAGTTTCACTTTCCCACGGCATTTACTTCATTAGTTGCTTTATTTTCTAGCCTGTAGGTATTGAAGGCGTTTCAATATATGTTCTTGCAAACATGCATATACACTTTACGGTTCCAAGGAAGTCTACAAATACAGTGTAGATTCTTTCACACGTCAAGCGCATAATTTTATAATTTGAATGAAAATATCATGAATGATTCAAGTAAATGAAACCAAACATACAATCGGGCTAAAGTCTGCCAGAATTATTTTTGAAGGACTCCAACTTTGACCGATGAAAAAGTATGATTAAGTATGATTACATAATTATATCTTTATATCTACACCGACGCACTAGCAAACGTACCTAGTCAAGACTTCAAAAATATGACCCCCCCCTTATCAAAATCCTGCGTACGCTACTGCCGGAGACAGGGGTGATGTTACATTCTTCGTGTAGTACATGTTTTATATGGGGTTTCTTATTTGGCCTTCTGTACTTCGAAATGCATTTTCAGAGAATCTTCCGTTCCAAAATATCTAAATCTTCGGCACCGGAAGGCGATATAATCAGCCTCGCTGGAATGCAGTAGCTTATCATGGGTCTAATGGGTGTAGAAATTTGGCATGCCGAGAAGCAGGAGATTGTCGGCATCTTTTTGAAGATTTCCACCTTCCAACGTTAAAAAGGAAGAGACAGACTTCAATTGAAAGAAGCAAATTTTTGAGAGCAATTGAACGTCGTTTTAAAACAAACGGAACATGTGTTCGAGCTTTAATTGGCACTTCACCCACTGATACTACGCGATGAGGGGATGTCGACTCCCACGCCCAAACATCCTCTAGTTGCCGTAATTGCAGCGTTTTGCACCCCGCGCCAACCATGGACAGCGAAGCAGAAGACGAACGCAATTTTTAAAACGGTGTTTCGCACCCATATAATCGTGCTCGTGTCCAAGGAGCGGAAATATCGATTAGCACACGTGCACCCTGCCTGCCCCCTCATCCGAAGGGCGCGCACGATTCCTCGCCATCGACTTCCAGCCCTGACTCGAAGCCGTCGCAACATCAAATCAAAATTGGACAATTCTTTTCGGCAACAACAAAAGCACTTACAGCAGATTTCGACAATTGAACGGCCTGAACAACATCGCCGGAATCAGGATAACGGAACACATCGACACGCCGCCATAGTAGATCATGAATTTCAAGTGGTAGCGGAAGGTCTGCGACGTCTCGTACAGCACGGGGATCAGCAGCAGGCACACAAGGACGAGGAGCTCGAAGTACGATGCCATCATTGCGCGATATGACTTACTTGCAGACGAATTCACGACGCGGAGGATTAGCGAGAATACTCGAACGATTTGATACACGCGGAATGCCGTTTCCACATGCTCCGCGAACGCAACACAAAAACAGCATGCACTCGCGACGCTCGCTGTTCACGGCACAGTATAGGTACACCCAGTAGGTAATGTTTCATATATAGGCGCACTATCAAGCACGGCCCGCGGTTCTACGGGACAAACGTCAAATGTTTGTTTACTTTTAGCATATGTTTGTTTACATTTAGCATATGTTGGCTGCATTGAAGTAAGAAAACTTCAATGGTTTGCTGCCATTTATGACAAAATGGCAGCTATCTACTGGTGGGGGCACTGCCAGAGCTCGTATATGCACGTTTAATGCTAGGCGTGAAAAACGCCGTTAGGAACTTCGGTTCATTGAATTACAATGGTGAAACGTCTTCGCTGACACAAATTTCATTTGCTTTTGACAAATTGATTAAGAGAAAAAGCCAAAATGACTGAAAAAATGTCTCATGTGTCGAAGTGAACGATGAAGTCCGCGAAAGTGCTTTGTGCCTCTGCAAATCTGGCAGTGCTTTGCATTCTTCAGCTTTTGCAAGCACATGGCCAGCACATGGCGCCATTTCTTGGAAGGAAAATACGAGCTTTTGGGCTTCGATTGCATACTGGGTCTACCTATACTGTGGTGTATACAATATACAGTGGGAAAACTCTAGATGGGAAAATGAAATACACTAAGCTTTAAAACTAAATTTAAGAGAGCATTTCGAGAAATTTAAGAGAGATCCCAGCGAAACAACTATAGGAAATACAGGTGTTAAGCAGAGCAGAGCATATGCTCGTGCTTGAAGCTTGGAGCTTTTGGTAGTTCCTCGGAGCTACCCGGCTTTGAAAATTGATAGTCCACTTTTTACTCTAAGTTTAACGACTATTGTATCCATAGACTATGGTGCGCAGACGTTAGCAATTCTGGTCGAATCTCTTGGAGCTTCCCGCAAGCAGAAGTGGTAAAAGCGTAAAAGTGCCCGATTCACCGCCGTGCCACAGTATAGGTAGACCCAGTATGTAATGTTTCATATAACGGCACACTATCAAGTACGACCCGCGGTTCTACGGGACAACGTCGCATTTTTGTTTACATTTATCATATGTTTGCTGCCATTTATGACAAAATGGCAGCTATCTACTGGTCGTGGCGCTGCCAAAGCTCGTATATGCACGTTTCATGCTAGGCGTGAAAAACGCAGTTAGAAACTTCGGTTCATTGAATTACAATGGTGAAACGTCTTCATTGACACAAATTTCATTTGCTTTCGACAAATTGATTGAGAGAAAAAGCTAAAATGACTGAAAATATGTCTCATGTGTTGAAGTGACAGATGAAGTCCGCGAAAATGCTTTATCCTCTGCAAATCTGGCAGTGCTTGGCATTTGTCAATTTTTGCAAGCACATGGCCAGCACATGGCGCCATTTCTTGGAAGGAAATTTCGTGTTTGAAGGCTTCGATTGCATACTGGGTCTACCTATACTGTGGTTCACGGTTTGTTTGCCGCCGCGGCCACCACCGATTGTTTGATTTCGCGGAAGCGATATTTCTAATTTATCACTCAATTAAACGCGAGACCCCGTCTTGTCTTATCGGCGAATTGTTTTTCCACGCGCTGTTTCTCGATTGCAACTCGCTCGACGCGACGCAATGCGTCCACTCCGAGAACCACACAGAATAAACTGAAGGAAAAGGCAAAATGCGAATTGGATTTCGCATTCCGTGGAGAATTTCGCGTTCTTGCTTTTTGTTCCTTTACAGCATTGCCATAGTAGAATTTCATAGAGACGAAATGCTGGTTTGCGCCCAGACTTAGCTTGGTTCTGGTATGGTTGAAATGTTCGATGCTATTTTCTACATTGTAGAATTTGGAGAATTTTTTTGGGGATGAACTTCGCGGTATACATATACATATACCGTTTGCAGTGTACATGTGCTAGGTGTGTAATAATGGGAAAATTTTGCAATGCTGTTTCCCCTGAGATAATTATTTAGTTTGGTTTGATTTTCTTTTATCAATTTCGGAAAGATTTTCAAATTGTTTCGCGGTATACAACTTTTGCAGACAATTACAAAATCATCACTTCGGTTCAGAAGCCTTTCGAAACATCCCAAGCTCAATCGAGCATTTTGGAATATTCGAAGACGCAAACCTACCAAGTTCTGACCTAGTTGGCAATAGAAACAGACTTTTCGAGACCTTCACCCGGATTGTACAGGCCATGATCAAACAATTAGGAACATTAAGATTTTTGCAAAAATTTACCCTTTTGCCCCTGAAAACTGTTTTTTTAAACGACGAAAAAATGTAGAAAAAAAACGTTTTGATAATTTTTTGACTATTTATTAATAACAAATTAAGTACAACCTGTGTTTAAATACTAATATTTCGTAACACCACCCTTAGCTTTAATAATCGCTTTTATTCTTGCGGGCATACTGTCGATGCACTTAACAATCATGTCCTTTATTTTTTCACTATTCTCTTTTATATATAATATATATATATATATATATATATATATATATATATATATATAGTATTGGACAAAACTAAAACACCCCTTTGCGAAATATCAGTTATCATCTGATATTATCAGGAAAACTTGATGAAAAAAATTTGTCCTTAGTTTTTATTATTTATTTAGATGTGTATTATAAAAAAACATAACAATGACAATTCAGTCTTTTCAACAGCAAAAAATAAAACAAAAATATTTCTCAGTACTCAAAAGTTGCCTGGACAAAACTGAAGCACCCTCTTGCTGACGAACAGAATTTAAACCAAATGTTGGGTAGTTTTAGTATTTCGTCGCCAGTCTTTTATTTGTAATAACAGCAGCAAATCTTTTTAGCATAGAAGATATTATATTATCAATGAACTCATCAGGAATATTTTCCCATGCTGTCTAAATAGCTTCGAAAAGTAACGGTTTTGTCCTGCAGTTTTCCCTGTTGATCCTCCTTTTGGCAATTTCTCACAAGTTCTCAATAGGGTTGAGATCAGGAGATTACGCAGGCCAATCCAAAATCTCTATCTTATTCGTTTGTAGTCAAGTCTTGCACAGCTTAGTGGTATGTTTAGGATCATTGTCCTGCTGAAATCTCAATTTTAGTGGCATTTCCTCTTCAGCGTGCGGCAGCATTATGTTTTGTAAAATGTCAACGTATAATACGAAACGATCCATAATACCACCAATTCGATAAATTGGTCCAATACTTTGTCCAGAAAAGCAACCCCAGACTAGGACATTACCTCCTCCATGTTTGGTTGTTGGGGTGCAGTACTTAGGGTTAAATCTTTCACCTTTTGGTCTTCGTACATGTATTATTCCATCAGAATATTTTAAATTAAATTTCAATTCGTCGGAAAATAATACAGTTCTCCACTTTTAGATAGTCCAGTCTAAATAGCCCTTGGCAAACTTTAACATGGCCCTCCTGTTCTTTTCTGAGATGAAAGGCTTTTTTGCAGGCCGGTAAGCCGGCAAACCAGCTTCTTCAGCTCTTCTCCTAATTGTCCTTACCCATACTGGTAACTTCAAATCAATTTTAATTTGATTAGAAGAGACCGTAGGTTCAACTACAATCTCCTTTTTTTGGATCAAAGAATCATCTCTTCGTGTTGTTTTTCGAGACCTTCCTCCAGAATGTACAGGAGATATGCGACCCGTCAGCTCATATTTTTTGATTAGTCGCGATATAATTAACCGATTTATCGAATATCTTTTACTAATATTATGTCGCGATAATTCACTTTTGTAATCAAATATAATTTTATGTTTAATTTCACTACAGTACGTGTTTCTTGCCATTTTTAGTCTCTTAATGTCTTAACACAAAGAACAGAATGCGCACCACTATTCACGGCGGAAATTTTCCACAAATGCTGAAGTAATGATGAAATTTTAATGATTCATATCAGACAAATGCATTTCTGATGCAATAACTATTCCCTGCTAACTGTTCGGCAGTAGCGGTACGAAAAAAGTGAATATAGAATAGGTGTGCTTTAGTTTTGTCCAGGCAAATTTTGAGTACTGAGAAATATTTTTGTTTTATTTTTTGTAGTTGAAAAGACTGAATTGTCATTGTTATGTTGTTTTCATAATACACATCTAAATAAATAATAAAAACTAAGAACAAATTTTTTTCATCATGTCTTCCTGATAATATCAGAGGATAACTGATATTTCGCAAAGGGGTGCTTTAGTTTTGTCCAATACTGTATATACAGTGGGATTAGCAGAAGCATAAACTTTGGATTTCAAGAGGCTCCATATATTTTCAATAGAATTCAGGTCGAGGGAGTTGCCCGGCTATAGAAGAACGGGGATACTGGCGCCATCAAATATATTTCGCACGTACTCAAGGCACGATGACATGGAGCACCTTCATGCATAAAGGTGATGCCGGTTCCACTGCATCTCAAAAAATTGAAGTATGGCATTAATATGTCTTCCACGACCTTAGAGTACTGGAGAGCATTCATTGTCCCGTCGAAAGCAAAGCTCGGCGGACATTTTCAGGACCACGGAAACAGTGTATTCTAGGTTGAATCGTAGAGGAACTAAAAACTCTGAGGGTGAGTGTATTTGTACCGATTATTAAACGCATAGATTTGTGAACGATAGTAAATAATTCGACTAAACGCATGAGGTACCGTTATTGCCTAATAACAATCAGTAATAAAGTGTGTGATAAGATTTTAGTGAAGATTCATTATTTAAATCACAAAAATCCCTTTTCACCCATAACGGCTCGGGAAGTTACAATATTTTTCAGCAATATTTACAAAAATTGTTACTAACACATGTACAAAATATATTAAATAAATATAAATAATAATATTGTTAGATAAGTATAATTGACTTACCCTTTTCCACACAGAGATACTTTTCCCTTCGCTTTGGGCAGATTTGCGTCACTTCGCGTGAACAGTTGCACAGAAATAGCATCCACAGATATCTAAAACACTAGAAACTGTAGAGTACACTTTAGTGGACAGGTTAATAAGCCATTCTAGATTCTTCCTTTTGTAACTTTGATTCATTATTATCCAAGTAAAAATCGTCCATCAATATACTTTGTCTGGTTAGCATAATTTTTCCTATTTGGGTCTGAATTTTAAGGTCTTTCTTCATCATACATCCTTAGTACACTTTCAGACAAAAACTACATTAACAAATACAATCAATCTATCAACATTTTCCATTTATTTTCTTACATTCACAGATTTTCATTGATTTATTTGACTGCCAATAGAACAATTGCAAATGATTTTTTTTTTGAATTTTTACACTAAAATAAAGATTTAATTATTCGTTTCGAATGTATAATGTTTTTTGCCTTCGGCCGGCAATTGTTTCGGCAAGACCGGTCGAAACATTCTCTTATCCTCTAGCCAAAAATACAACAGGAAACAACCGGTCATGACGCCAAAGAACGTTAGAAAATAGTAGCTGTTGGAGTAGCGTGGCGGTTCCGGTTGACTGTAACGATCCTCACCGTACAGATCGGCATCGGCATGAAGCTGCAATGGAATTGTCATTGTGATAAGTCATTGTATGTACAATTGAAAATTGTTCGATGAATTGTTGAAACACAATTATTTAGAAATAAATCTTAAAGAAAATGTAATCTTATTGAAAGGGATTCCTTTCAGCGATTGTTTTTTGCTACCCATTTATTTCTTTTGAAAAAAGAGGAGTCAAAGGTGTATGAAATAGCGGTAAATTTTGTTTGATTCAATTATTTAAAGCGAAAGCAAGGCTTCAAGTGCAAAGTCTATATAAAACAAATATAAATATTGAATCTATATGGAAAATCGTGGGATATTGGAGGGGATTTCGAGAGGGCTTTCAACAAGTTTGGTTTTGTAATTGGCTTTAGAAGGGGGTTTAACGTGCTTTCCCCGAAATTTAATTCTTTAAAATACGGTTAATCGAACAACTAGATTGAAACAAAGGCGTCAATCAGCGCCCGTTCGCATCATTGATGCGAAACCTCTCCATGCGGGGTTACCAGTTTATCGTCGGCTTGTAGGGTTGGTGCTAATCATACTGGTGGACTCGCGATACTACCTAGCGTTATTTACCACAGCCACCACGTTCCTCTCACAATGGGGGCTCACCATGTCGAGGATGATAGCAACCTATCATGGACTCCTCGACCCCGTGACACCCTTTACAATCCCAGAGGGTAGGGACACCGCCTGAAGGGCTACTATGGTTCTGCTCCTGTATGCACGGACTTTTTTCCACGAGTGGCCTCAGGTGTGTGGGGTCGACTTTGCCAAGAGCTTCACAACAGAGTGGCAAGGTGAATTTATTGCTTCACTCCCCTGCACAGAAATGTTAGGTGAGTAATATCTGGCCATAATATTGACTAACTATATCGTCGACCTTTCTGATAAGACTTTTTTTCGGTTCGGTTGTACGACATGCAATCCATTCGCTGCTTTTTATTATAATAATGAATATTACTTTCTCATCTTTTTCCACAAATTTCTACAGTCATAGAAGTCCAACCATTCAGTTGTAATTAAGTACGCAATGATTTTTAACAAACTGCCATACAAGGACAGCTCTTAAACTAAACCAGGACGGATCTGTTTTCAGTTGACCGTTGAGGCGAAGGGGGCACCGATTTTTGCCGGAAAAGTTGTGGAATAACTCGTATAACAATAATAGACTTATCCTCTCCTTTAGAAAAGTCCGGAACATTAAAAAAATCGAAATGTTTAAAAAATTGTTTTCCTACTTTTCTCACTCCTAATTTTAAAACGTTTCATTTTAGAGCAAAGTTGTGTGGGAATGCAAATTCCGTAATAAAATTTTCTGTAAGATAGGATTAGTTAAAAATTTCAATGTTTCATCATCAGTGACAGGGCGGGAAAAAATGTCAGGATTATCGCTACAGATGTCCAAAAACTGCTGCGAAGTTGTGATCTGACGCTGCTGGTCCAGCGGTGTGAGTATTTTTGACACACACCTTTGTCATGTGTAAATGATTATGCGAAATATCTCCGTTTCGTTCCTTGCTAATGACTATGGCTTCAGCTATATACCACAATTTGATTCGTCGATTTTCTAGAATAAGTTTTTGTTTCCACTTTTTCAATATTTTCTTCGATAACGGCAGTGTTTGGACGCCCTGACCTGGGATCATCTTCTAGCGACTTGCTGCCATGCTTGAATTCTCGGCTCTAATGTTCTATGGTGGCAAATAAAGGCCCAGACCACAGTATAGGTAAGAACCAAGGTATATAAACTACCTTGGTATGATCTGCTGTTACGTCATCCGCAGCGATGGGCGTGGCCAAATATACCCAAGTGAAATTTCATTCCCACTTTGAATGAAGCCAATTTTTCTTTTTCCGGCTGGGAATGCAGTTCTTGCGAATATAACATCGTTAGAGAATCGAATAAAATTTTTTGTAATTGTTATTGGTTTGGCGATGTATGCGCTGAATGCCGAACACTTTCAATCCTATTATTATTGTTAAAAATTGATTCAAATGTCTTGCAAACTAACTAGATGACAACAGCTGACATGCACAGTCGATTCAAAATTTCTGGCCTCTTCAACTTAATGACATGTGATTTCAAGACCAGCTCTGACATGTAACATTTACTATTGCTTTTATATCTAGTGTGAAATACATCTTATTTTGAGAGGAACAGGGCTGCCCAAATATTATTCCATATATTTTCTAAACAGGATGGCAGCACTACTGGGCGTGCGATATTACGTCACTCGCAGCGGGATCCTAGGGCAATAAATCATACCTGGTCTGGTTTATATACCTTGGTAAGAACCAGTATGCAATCGGTCATATAAAAGCACACTGTCAAGTACGGCCCGCGGTTCTACGGGACAAAATCATATGTTGTCTTTCATTTATCATATGTTTGCTGTCATATATGACAAAATGGCAGTTATTTACTGGTCGGGGCACTGCCAGACATCGTATATGTACTTTTTATGTTACGCATGAAAAAAATCCTTAGAAACTTCGGTTCACTGAATTACATTGATGGAACGTTTTTATTGACACAAAGATCATTTGCTTTTGACAAATCGATTTAAAAGAAAGACAAAATGATTGAAAAAATGTCTCATGAGTTGAAGTGAAATATGAAGTCCGCGAAAGTTATTTATCTTCTGCAAATCTGGCAGTGCTTGGTAAACGTCAATTTTTCCAAACACATGGCGCCATTTTTTTTGGAAGGAAATTCGATGTTCGAAGGCCTCGATTGCATACTGGTTCTTATCTATACTGTGGCTCCTACTACTGAATCCGCAGCCGCTCAGTACAATTTTAGAGTTTATTAGCAAGTTTAGCGAAAATTCCTGAGGCTACCTTAATAATCCAATTTTAATTTTGTAAAGTCCATTTGATAGTTAAAGTGCTCTTTCATATGTGAAAAAAATATCAAACTTCTATAAGCTTAGGTACTTGCAAGGTTTCAATTTTTTTTGAATTTTTTAAAATAAATTCAGATTGCACAATTATTATGGGCAATCTACTGAATCGAGTTCGATGAAAATTTGTTTGCTATTTTATTATGCTGTAAAGATTTTCTATGCGAACTATGAAAGTCCTGAATGCATTCTAACTGATGAAAAAGAATTAAATAAAAAAGTCTTTCCCCCATTTTTTCATACTTATTGCTATTTAACGGCAAGGGTTAAATGTTTTAATTTTTTTTAACTAATCCTATCTTACAGATAATTTTATTACGGAACTTTGCTCTAAAATGAACCGTTTTAAAGTTAAGAGTGAGAAAAATAATAGGAAAAAATCGATTTTTTTTATTGTTGCCGACTTTTCTGAGAGTGAGGATAAGTTTATTATTTTTATACGAGTTATTCCACGACGTTTCCTGCAAAAATCACTGTGCTCCTCCTCAACGGCCAAATTTAGTCGTTTTTTTACAGAACCATCCTAGTCTAAAATGGGGGCACGTGAAAACAATATTCACCGTTACATATATTTTAGTGCTAACAGTTTGATTAGTATTTGATTTAGCGCAATGGTTTATTTTGCGTTTCGTAATTAATTTTTAAGTAATTAAAAGCATTTGATGGCGATTTTAAGGATGCGACTCAACCAGGATATGTGACAGAGGTGTCAGATCGAACGCTAGATGCTGTTTGAAGCTTACGTGGAACAGAACAACCTTGAGGAGCTTAATTGAGAACTGCACGGAATAAATACTCCAGCATAATAGTGCCGTTTTTGAGCTCTGAAGTCGAATCCTCAAAAACCCAACTTATTCCTCCCTGAAAGTAATATAAAAGCAACTATCTTAGCAAGACAATTCAGAAGGAATCACCAGAGTAAAATTTGACATGACTTCACTAACTCAAAGGAATGTCACAGAAACGTTCATGCAGTCTCTGAGGACTGCCTTCTTTGTGACGCGACGGAGTGATTTTCTTTTTCAAAATTAATTCGGATAATTTATTATCATGTGTCGATCACAGAAACTTTCCAAAAAAGCGTAGTCTCTAGCGGAGACCAATACATACTATCTCAGAAAAAGTCATCAATTCTATCAAATTAAATATGATGAATACCACTAGTCTTACAATTAGATAAGAGAGCATGCAAATCAAATCTGAAAGCTTAGTATGAACCACAGAACACCAAAAACTACTATAATATCACGAAAGGATTTACACTGATCAGAACTCAGAACAATACTGACTGACTGTCAAAATGGGACTGACTTAAGAGGTTACATAGGTCTTGAAGGAAAAACAAATTTTCAAAAAATTGTATTTTAAAAACCAAAAATCTATTATATTTAAAATTTACACACATAAAAGTTTAGCATTTCAAGAAGTTGTAAAAAAATCAGCTAAATATATTGAAAATTGTCAATTTTCCTGCAGTTTTCCTCGTCCAACATTATTTTGCGGTAAACAGAATATTTCGGTGCAGGTTCATCTCAAATCAAAAATGCAAAAAAAATCTTATTTTATTCCCTTGGCTTGAAATGGGTTTGAATGAATTTTCGTCTCATATTTTTTAGCATTTTCCTGATTCTCATCGTTTTCAAAATATTTTTTTTCGTATAAAACAAAAACGAGTCGACCGAATGAAAATCCCTTCGTTCAAGCACGAGTCAATACTATAAAAAGGAACTGTGCAAAGTTTCAGCAAAACCGGTCCATTCGTTCTCGAGAAATCGTGCGTTTAAAGCTTTTTTTACCGCGATTTAATGAATTAAAGTTATTTTTTGGGGACTTACAGCGAGTCGTCGATTCCAGGTCCATACAGTAATTCGTTCGCCTCATTCGCGATGCTCAGAGCATCCTTTTGATGTTGTCATGTTTGATGAAAAAGAAAGGAGTTGATTTTACGCGGTAGAACCGCGCCGCATGCGTATAATACGCAAGATAAGGCAGAGTGCACGTACCGACCACGCGGTATTCAAATCTCTATAACTCCGATAATATTGCTCCAATTTACTTCCAATTTTGTGTGAATACTCTTGAAGTACTATACTTTCATATGGATTAAAAAAATTCCATCGATTTTTTGAAAATACAAGACATATGTAACCCCTTAACAAAATTCTGAAAGAGTGACTGCTGGAAGAACAATATGGGAGGGAGAAAAGGCCGAGATAAAAACAGGATAAGATGAAATTTTCTCAGCTGATTGCCATAAAATGTGGACGTGATACCTAAAAGGATTAGCAACGCCATAAAATCGTACATGTGGTAAATCTTTAATCAGACCGTTGGCTGATGTTTGTTTACCACGTTTTATCTGTTAGTAGTTTATATGAAAGTTGAAAGAGTATAATTTTATAAAGGAATGAATTCAATAATTATTATCTCATTACTAGGTGTCCTGTTTTTTCAACAGTCGTTGAAATGGAGAAATTTTCGAAAGTTAACAATCAACTCTAGCTTCTGGACATCCTTTGATTATTCCATTTATATTTTCTCTACACACAACTGTATTCAACCGCTTATTGACTTACCGGCTCTTGGAAGTTTCGCTTCAATTCGGGAAAATCATAGGGATAGTAAGGATCCTTCATTTCCGCGCCGATATTCGGCAATTTCGGATAATCACCATAGCCGTAACCGTCGTCGGCATACGGTTTATATTCTTCCGGCAATAAATTATACTTTTTAGCAGCAGCATCTCGTTCTTCTTGCGTTTGTGGTATCGGTGCCGGTTTGAAGTCCTTGTTCCAGTCTAAAATACAAGAGATTATTATGTTTTAAATGCTAACATGTAGAGTTACGTAAACAAAAATGTGTTGACGACAAGTCTGGGCTTTTTTCAATTCCGAAAATTATTAGTATTTATTGGAGTTGTTGCAATTGTTTGAATTATTTCGTGAAATACTTACGATTCCGTACACTTATGCATACAAGAGCTGGATTTCTGTTGATCAATTGTGGCACGAATTTCAGATTTTTAATGATTGCAGCCATTCTTCTGACAGGATCGGACGTATGACAACCATTCGACAAAAAGTCAGCTGCTTGATATGACAACGGGTACGTTCAGAAATTAGACAAAATTGGATCGTACAGTGTCGGCACTACGCTTTCCAAGAACGGGATGCGGTTCAAGTTCGTTCAAAGTTACATTTGAAAGTGCCAACTGAAGAAAACCGAAGACGACGCGCCATACTGTAAGCATTTTGTCAAAGTCGCGATTGTTTGTGGTGTTTGCGAGTTATTTACGCGTGCCGGTTCGATTTGTGTTACGATTCGTTCGATAGTGATGCGTATACTGTCGAAGAAACTATTATTGTGTCCATACGACCGATAGAAGATTGTGAAAAACCATATCGCGAGTGAAGTGAGGTTAGAAGTGTTGATTTGCGCACCAAATCGCAGAATACTCAGTGAAAAAGAAAGACTGCAGGCATGGTACCGATAGGACCGAGCGTAGGTCATGGTGGCCATCAAGCGGTCCATCAGCCGCCGATACAAAGTACACCGTCCGGACCGAATGTGCTCAGCTCGAACAATCAGTCGAACAAATCGTCAGCCACTGTGGTACGTTTCCAATCATGCCTTGTTGATAATTCCTGCGTCACTAATTGTTGTCTTGCTTTTTGTTTCACGCCTGCAGAAGCCGAACTACACGCTGAAATTCACCTTGGCGGGACACACGAAAGCCGTGTCAGCTGTAAAGTTCAGTCCGAACGGGGAATGGCTCGCGAGTTCCTGTAAGTAGTAGATTAGCATATCCGCCGTGATGGGGTGGACGGAATGTTGCTGGGGGGCATTCCATCGAAGCTGTTGCGCTTTGAACTATTCGTTCGCTAAAGCAGATCGTTTGAGTCAATTCGCAGCTGTGGGTTGGGTGCCTGTCTGCCGCCACAGTCTCATTAATTAGAACCAATCCATGGGGAAACGCTTTCCGACTATCTCAAAGGCAAAGCAATGATCGAAAGCCACGTATCTGCCCGATCATTGCCATATATATGTAAAAGGTTGGAGCGTATGCGTTTGTACCTAAGAACTTTATTAAAAATAACCTTTCTTCATTCCAAAATATCCGAGTTATTTCAAAGAAATTATTTTAGTCTCTTCCATATTTTTGAAAATATTTCGACAAGTTTCAGCTTAAAAATATTCTAATATATTTTTGTAAAAAAAATCTGAAAGCAATTTTTGAAATCCTTTTTTTCAACGTTGGGACGTGGAATTCTTCAAAAATAAGCCAATCAGAGTTTCTACACAGACGTTATACAGGCAAAATATTGCCTGGGATTTGTCTACATACCTTTGTACCGACTAAAACCACCTTCGTCTCCTCCAAATCACTATCTCCGTCAAATTTTGGGTAGCATACAGCTGCCGACATATAATTAGAAACACTTGTAGCTTACTAATAAGGAGAAAGCACGACCTCGTCGTCTCAAATTGAGATGAAATTTGGCACATAAGTAGGAGGCGTTAAGAGCATTCAATCCCTAAAATAACACCCCGGATTTCTAGAAAAACCCCTTGAAGTTTTTAGCGTCTCTTACGATTTAGTAGGTTTTTACATCAGCCAGAAGCAGCGCAGTGTAGCTTCTTCATTTCACCCAATTCGGCACCAAAGCAAAAAGACGACAAAAGATTGATTTTAAGGACAAACGAATATCCGAGCACCCGGCAAGAATTTCACTTCGACCACATCAATCCGAAGTTATGCAACTGTTAAACAATTACGGTTCTGGTATATTTTCTTCTTCTCCACAATTACTCAACATCATCGCATTTATGGCTAGTCACTCTAGTTTATTGCTTTTTGTCAAATCGTCATCGCGACACCAAGAAAACGCAGGGTTGCTTCTAAAAACGAGAGATAATCCTACCATTAATGAATTCTTTAGATTCCAGCGTAGACCCTGGCCAGACGGTCTTCCTAATATATTCGTTAAATCCTTATCCTCATTATGTGTTCCACTTTGTTATATTTTTAATGCCAGTTTATCCTCCGGTATCTTCCCCAAAATGTGGAAGTTGGCTAAAAAAATTTCCTGTACTCAAGTCTGGATCCTCTTTCAATGCTTCCAATTATAGTCCCATTTCGTTACTTTCTTGTTTTCTCAAAATCCTTGAACGCATTGTCTACAATAAAATATATCAAGGTGTTTATTGAAGCTTGTCCCTGTTCCAACACGGATTCGTTCCAAACCAGTCAACCAACACGAATATCCTTGAACTTACCCAAATCGTACACAAGTTGATGTAGTGTACACTAATTTCAGTAAGACACTTGACACTGTCAATCTTAATGTTCTACTTCAGAAGCTGGCTCTTGTTGGCCTGTATGGTCCATTACTCTCCTGGCTTGAGTTCTACGTCATGTTCATGACGTGTTATTCTATGTGGAACACATTCTTCTCTCTTCCACCCTACCTCCGGCGTTCCTCAAAGATCTATTCTAGGCCCTCTTCTTTTCTTACTCTAAATAAATTACCTTCCCTTATTCATAGCGTGTCAGTGTCTTCTATATGCTGATGACTTAAAAATTTACCGAGTCATTCGCTCGTAGGAGGATTGTATTGCTCTCCAAAGGGATCTGGACGCGATCGATTCTTGAAGTCAAACTAATTTTCTCTCCCTTAATATCTTGAAATGTCACAAAATGTCTTTCTCCTTAAAGGCCAGTCCAATTGATCATATCTATACCTTACACGATATTCCACTTACGGCTGTTTTTCAAATAAAAGATCTGGGAGTGATTTTCGACCCGAAACTTAAATTTGAGCCTCACATTGTGGCTATTGCCGCACGTGCCTCTCGTGTCTCCGGGTTCGTGTTAAGACACTCTCAGATGTTTACTGACATTTCTACCGCCGTCAACCTATACAATAGTCTCGTTAGACCCATCCCTGAATATTGCTCGCAAGTGTGGTCACAACACTATCAGCATTTAGACTCTATGATTGAATCAGCACAGCACAAATTGACTCGTTTCCTTATCTTTGAATTTAAAATTACATGAAGAGCGATTTTCTTTGCTACAACTTCCTACTTTGCAATTCCGCAGACTCCTTTTGGATGAGTGTTTTCTGTTTCGGCTTCAACACCATCAGTGAAACTCTAACCTCTCTGATTGGTTAGAGTATCGTATTACAGAACGCCCTGCCAGTTTTAATGACATATTTAGCATTCCATACGCTAGGACTAAAACTTTATTCCATTCGCCGATGTTGCGACTCCCCCGAAACCACAATAGTCTGCAACTTGGTCCGTTTTCGTACTCATTCTACATCTATAAACAGAATGTAAAGCGTATCTTATGTTTAGTTTTACTATATTTCTTTTCTTTTTTGTTTAATTTGTCTTGTCATTGGGCGATTTTAGTCTGTAAGATGAATTTCTAATAAATAAATAAATAATTAGCTTGATTGATGATTTTGCTTCGATTTCAACAACTTTTGATTACCCAACCGTTCCAAACTGAGTTTTTAGTATAGTTCAATTCGCGGCGCCCATTTTTCGATCTTTTGTATCTTCCCTATGGCACGCAGACGCATGGAAATGGCTGGTTGAGTAACACCCAATTGCTCGGCGAGCATTTTTTGCGATTGGATATCATCTTCGTCCAAAAGAGCCTGCAATGGATGGTCTTTAATCTTCCTGGGCTGATTTTCACGCCGCTTCTTGTCCCACAAATCAAAATTGCCGTCTTTGAACCGACGAAACCAATCCCGGCACGTTGTTTCCGATAAAGCACTGTCATCATAGGCCTCCATAATCATTCGATACGATTCGGCAGGCGATTTCTTTAAATTGAAGCAGAAAAGCAGAGCTTCCCGCATATGCTCTCTTTCTGGCACAAAACTAGACATGATTACCAAAGGAAAAATAAATGTTTTTGTATGAAATTGCTGACAATATGCACTAATTAATGTTGACAGATGTCAAACTCATAAAAAAAGTATGACTTGTCCATGGTAGCTTAATACGCTCACTCACGCCATCTATGACCAAACAGCGGATTTAAGCTTATACATCTGGTATGTCCGCAGCTGTTTATTGTATTGAAAAAAAATTAAAATTCAGGCAAAAACAAATAAATAAAAAAATTGGAAAAAAATGAACAAATCTTTGGGAAAAAATATTTATAGAAAAAAAATACGATGGTACAGTTTAGTTTGCTCGATAAAGAAGCCTTCGCTGTTAATTTGAATAATTATTTAATTTTATTTATTATTTTCTGAGTGAAATTTTCGTTGAAAATTCGACGATTTTTTTTAAATCATTCGATTGAAGTCAATTCAGTACAAAACTATAGAAATGTTTTTCCCGGAAACCTTAAAGAAATAATCAAAAGATTTTGCACTGAAATCCGAACTTTTCTTCTATATTTCAAAAAATAGGAAAGGGAAAAAATAATTACAAAATGCTTTTGATGAATGCATTTCGACACAAGATACTATAAATAAAATATTTTTAAAAATCGAAACATAGCAAGAAAATGATAACGGTAGCTTTTTTAATATAAAATAAAATTTCTACAGAAAACTTATACTAAAGGCAGATTCAAAGCCAAAAGTTCGTTTTGAAAAATTGCCAAATGAAAGTAATCAAATTAATTTTATTTGTTTGATAACATTTCACAGAAAATGATTTTGTTAAAAAAAACATTCCAATCACTCATATAAACAAGTTTTTGGCAAAATTATCCAAAATGTCTTCTCGAAAATTGAAGAAGATATGCTTTTTAAATAATCCTTCTTACTTCTGTCCACCGAAGGAAGTTTCAACGACAAAATCAAGTGGGTGATATTTTTTCGAACACTTAAATGAAAAATTGAAGCGAAAGATGATTTTCTGAATTTTTGAGCGAAAATGTTTTGTAGCGAAATTTCTTGACTAGTTTTTTCAGTCTGCATGTTCCTCGAAAGATGTAAGATGTATTCGATTCTGCAATATTTTTGATAAATGTGTTCTCTGCTTTGTAAATACTGAGCATTGTATTGGAACTTATTGTTAAAAATACTCTTTATGCTCCTTTTTAGTCGAATTACCAACTTTAAAACTATTTTTCCATTCTTAGCGGCCGACAAACTGATCAAAATCTGGGGCGCATACGACGGCAAATTTGAGAAAACCATTGCCGGCCACAAACTAGGAATAAGTGATGTTGCCTGGTCGTCGGACAGTCGTTTATTGGTGAGCGCGAGCGACGATAAAACCTTGAAAATCTGGGAACTTAGCTCGGGAAAATGTTTGAAAACGTTAAAAGGACACAGCAACTATGTGTTCTGTTGCAATTTCAATCCGCAAAGCAATTTAATCGTTTCGGGTAGTTTTGACGAGAGCGTACGTATTTGGGATGTACGCACCGGGAAATGTTTAAAAACGTTGCCAGCCCATTCGGATCCGGTTTCGGCCGTGCATTTCAATCGTGACGGATCGTTGATTGTGTCGTCAAGCTATGACGGATTGTGTCGCATTTGGGACACGGCCAGCGGACAATGTTTGAAAACGTTAATTGATAATGATAATCCGCCGGTGAGCTTTGTCAAGTTCTCGCCGAACGGAAAGTATATTTTGGCTGCAACGCTGGATAACACGCTGAAATTGTGGGACTATTCGAAAGGGAAATGCTTGAAGACGTATACAGGACATACTAATGAGAAATATTGTATATTTGCGAATTTTTCGGTGACCGGAGGAAAGGTGAGTATCCAAATTATGAACAGGTTTTTAATAACAGGAAAAAAATCGTTTCATGAAATTTTTAACATGATCTCTAATTACGAATTCATCTTACGCTCCTTTGCAGTGGATTGTATCAGGCAGCGAAGACAATATGGTCTATATATGGAATTTACAAAGCAAAGAAGTGGTACAACGACTACAAGGACACACCGATACAGTTCTATGTACAGCATGTCATCCAACGGAAAACATTATTGCTTCGGCCGCCCTAGAAAATGATAAAACTATAAAACTTTGGAAGAGTGATACCTAAAACAATAATAATTGTAACATATTCGATATTGTTTCGTTTCTAGAGATTAGATATAAATTTAATTTCGTACTCACATATATTATTGTTAAGGGATTCGTTGTGAAGATTTTGAATTTATCGAATTAGGCTTAGAGACAGAGCGATAAGGCGAGAGAGCAATAATATATCTAAATCAAATAGATAAACTACATTCTATATGTCTAATGACAATCTTTTTTCAACTTAAAATATGTTGAATTATTTTGAGGCAATCGAAAACAAACAAATAGCGGTGAAATTCGTCGCGAATTTAATTTGAGATGAACGTGAAATTGTTTACAAAGTTACAGAGATTTAATGAGCGTTTCGTACTGATATTGGTTCAGTTTATTTCACGATTACACGTCCGTAATATAAGTTTAATTATCAATTACTGATTTTTCGTGGAATACATTGAAAGTGTCAGGATTATTCATTGCGACCTTCTAATGGGGACCACCCATAATCATTGGAAGTCAACCAAGCCTTCAGATAATTGGAAGCACAATTTATCGTAGTATTAGGCATAATTGCAAACGTAGTGTAATCGTGCGCTCCGCGGAAGGATTTCATCATCTGTTAAAATCCAGGAGAAAATCAAACAAATTATTCTTGACATTCTTCTCGTGTTCACAATACAATACGACAATAGTAACGCACAATCCTAAATTGACCCCTCAATTTAAATATTCCCCTTAAGAGGGGAAGTACCTTTAGAGGCCGAAAAAAAGGTCTTTTTTGCAACTGATTTGTGGGGAAATGAAGACAGTTCTTATTAAATCAGTATAATATTTATTTTAGGCGATGTTTGAGGTTGAAAAAAAAACATATTCTACAAAAGTGAAAGTTGAAAATTAACAAATTTTTCAAGGATCTTGAAAGCCATGTCGTCGCTGACGTCGTAAATTGCGTAAGCGATGCTGGCTGCAATTTTCCTCTGAAATAAACAAACCAAACATTTTCTTACTCGAGAGGGTTTTTTTTAGTAGATAGACTAAAATATTTGCGAAATTCGAAAGTTAGCCCTTCAAAACAGGCTCCAAAAAAAATTACGATTTTGACGAAAAATTTCGTTGATTTTCCAGTCAAAAATAGTCCCAAAATAATTTTTTTTTTAAATCTTTAGTCTATATAGAACAGTTTTTTATGCTCTTTAAAATGAATGCTAGATGATGTAGTTTTTTTATTATCACTTACGCAATGTTAAAAAACATGGTTTCGAGAAAAGGCCGTTTAAAGTTTGTGGTCAAGAGAAAAAGAACTCGGCGCCAGGCACTTCCGGGATGGATATCTTCCACAATTTTGAGAATTAGCTTTTGAAACTTTGACATGATATTCTTAGGCAATATATCTATCGATTAAAACAATTTTTAAAAAATCGATTTTAAAAAGTGTCTAAAGGTACTTCCCCCCTTAATAAATTGCATTCAGTTCTATCGGTGCAAGTTTCTGCAAGAACTCGAAAATTTAAGCAAAAATCGATTATTTATTTACCTTTCTCCCTTTCCTTTCCATGTGTGCTAAAGTCTTGATTGAGTTTTTCGGAAAAAAATCAACTCGAAATCAAATTGTTGGTGTTCAATTCTACGTGGTTATTAATTTTATTGAAGAAAAGTGGACATTGATTTTAATTTTATGATATTGATGTAACCTTCCTTTTAGGTTTGTGTAAAATTTGTTTATTTGAAGAAATCGATTTTCGACCGTAATCGTTCGGTCGCCATCAGCGACTGAATTACAATATTCAGGTATTCTGCTTATAAACTATAGGAAATATAATTAAGCGGACGTAATTGAGGAACATTATGATTTGTCTTACATAACTAATTTGAAAAGCAGTGATTTTACATTCCCTTCATCATGGTTCATTAATTTGTTCTTTTCCTTGCAGATTGGCAAACTTTCTAGGGTATCCAATTCCCGGAAGTCTCTCGCTTCCCTTATTAGGGACATATTATTCATCGTCATCGTCATCGCCTTCTGCTGATGATGTGTTCCGTTACCGCCGACTTGAAGCCCTCAGTCCTGCCTTTGTTTTTAGCCGCTGTTGCTTCGCCTAGATGCTCCCTCATTCTCGTGTTTATCAATCTTCTCGTTTAATCGATGTACATCTCCTGACACGTGGAACACTCGATTCGATAAATACCCGATTTTTCATGTGGTTTTATCTTGTCTTTGGTTGATTCAAAGATGTTCTTAAGTTGAGTCCTGCTGCTTGTTTCGCTGAGCTGAATCGATTTGTAGTGGTTCAAAGTCCTTTTGATTTTATTAGTGACATCTTGATAGTAAGAAACGGCCTTCCAAATAGTCTGGTCAGGGCTAGTGCTCAATAAAGTTGATCTTCCATTAGTCTCTCGGGTTCTCCTGATCTTGTCCGCTATCCTAGTGATGGTTGATGGCTTGAATACTTTTAAATTTGCAGTGTGTATGATGCATTGCATTTCTTTCTTCCTAATATCCGAGTCTAATGGCAAATCATACAAACGATTGATCTGTATTGTGACACTTTATTCTGTTGGGTGTGGTATGAAGAATTCGGAATCGTGCTTTGTGTGAGCGTGGTCTTCCCGTTGATGTCAAACTTCATGTTTCCCGCTCTACTTTTCACCAATAAGACCAAGAACGCAAAGTTTCCGCCTGTTTCTTCCTCCATTGTGAAGCTAATGTTTCGCTGGGCGTTGTTGAGGTCCATGCTGCAAGTCTCCCTTCTTGACATACACGAAGACATCATCAACGTAGCGGAACCAACATCTCGGTAAATGTCCTCCCGATTTTAGTCCCTCTTCTAAATGTGACACAAATATTTCACTGAAAAATGGAGAGAGCGGATTTCCCATTGCTACTCCTCCTTTGGATTTGAAGAATTTCTCTTTAAAGGTTTTACATCAATATCAAAATTATTTTGTGAAAATGAAATCCATTAGCAATATTTAATTTTATGATCGTCTAAAAAACGCTGAGCTCATTTTTATGCTTTTCAAAAATCAACCATACGCTCAATTTTATTTATATCCAAATTAAACACAAAAATAGATAATTGATCATTAGCATTTGTTTCTAATATTAGCCAATTGATTGTACAAAATATATTTCGAACCAGAATATTACAGAAAATTGATTGTAAAAATTAGGATGTCGTGCTAGAGCACATTAAAGCATTTTATTAAATTTAATATTCTGTAGGCATTGCGCAGAACAGCATATTCTTAAAACATTTAATTGTTTAGATGATTTTCATAGTGTCGTATTTTGTGTTGATTGTCTCAAAATATTTTCAAGCATATCTTCTAACAATTTTGAGATTCGTATTATAATTAAGATAAATTTTTATTAAATGTAAATAATATATGATTAGTAATAAAATATTTGAAAAAATAATATCAAATTCGTTTCGTTTGCACGTTTCAGATGAAGCCAAATTCATTTTGAGCTAAACAACCAAATTTTTCGTTGGTTGAAATATAAAAATTCGGTCTGTTTGATTAAATTCCGATAAATGGGTTTGATTTATCAAAGAAATAATTAAAAATATCGTAAAATTTTGTTCCTGCTGAATCAGGCAAAACAAAAAATCAATCACTCATTACTTGTTCTGTGTTTAAACTAAAAATATTACCTTATAGGCGGGAGTTTAAAAATATGTCCTGATAGACAACATACGAAACTTTTATTTAGTTGTATCCGAAAAAAATATTCATTGGAGTCTAACTAATAGAAATATTTATTTATTTCTCCCAAAACAAAACCAGAGATATTTTCGGTAAGATCAGCGACAAAAAAATACAGCCAAAAATATTTTAGCTACTTCAAATTCTTAAAAAAACATTTGTTAAGAGTCGATAAAAGATTCATCAGCGAGCGTTCTAGTATTATGTTAGTATGATTATCATGATTTCAGACACTTCTCTTATTAACAAGAAAAATATTTTTGCCCGAGAAATTATTTTTATGATCAAGGAAAATATTTTGGTGGTCAAGAAATATATTTTTGTGGCCAAAGAAAGTATTTTTGTCGGCGTAAATATTTTTTTTGGGTAGAAAAAAAAGTTCTATGATAAGAAAAAATAGCTTATTGGCAAGCAAAACGTTTCATTTTCTTGGTAAATGCGAATATTTTACGAAAAAATATCCTATGGCCCTCCTTTTGGGTAAAGAAAAAAGTTATACTCCAAGGAAAAATAGCTTTACAGCAAAAAAAATGGTTTGCGGCGAGAAAAGTTATTATTCGCACTTTACTTCATTGGTCAGTTGTTGAATTATTTTTCTTACTATGAAACAAATTTTCTAAACGAAAAACAATTTTTCCTTGCCATAAAAATATTTTTCCTGACCAAGTGTCAATTTTTATTCATGGAGTGACAAAAATATTTTTCCTCATCACAAAATTATTTTTCCTCACCATAAATCTACTTTCCCTAAAAGAACCGTTTTCGCTGGCCAAAGAAATATTTTTCCCGGCCACAAAATTATTTTTTATAAATGAAAAACTATTTTTTCTGACCTTATAAATATTTTTTCCGACCATGAAACTATTTTACATAAACGAAAAACTATTTTCTCTGGCCACAAAAATATTTGTCTTGCCCATAAAACTATTTTTTATAAACGAAAAATATGTTGCTGGATCAAAAAAAAGGTTTTCCCGACGACAAAAATATTTATCCTGAAAAAATGTACTGAGTGACAAACATATTTTTCCTCGCATTAACCTAATTGTTTCTCACCATAAGACTATTTTTCATAAACTAAAATCTATTTTTCCTGTCCATAAAAAGATTTTTCTCGACCAAAAAATTATTTGTCCTTATTTCCATTTTTTCATTGGAGCGACAAAAATATTTTTCCTCGCCATAAATCTATCTACACCGTTTTCGCTGGCTATAAAAAAAAATTCTCGGCCACAAAAATATTTACCCTGAAAAAGTGAACTGGATGACAAAAATATTTTTCCTCGCATCAACCAAATTTTTCCTCACAATAAAAATATTTTCCCCAAACGAAAAACTATTTTTCCTGACCATAAAAATATTTTTTTTCGACCAAAAAAATATTTGCCCTGACCAAGTGTCAATTTTTTTTCATTGAGTGACAAAAATATTTTTCCTCACCATAAATCAATTTTCCCGACTACAAAACTATTTTTCATCAACGTAAAACTACTTTTCCCGATCATAGAAATATTTTTCCCGACGACAAAAATATTTATCCTGAAAGAGTGGACTGGATAACAAAAATATTTTTCCTCGCATCAACCCAATTTTTCCTCACCATAATACGAAAAACATTTTTTTCTGGCCATAAAAATATTTTTCCCGACAACAAAAACATTTGTCCTAGCCACATAACTATTTTTCATAAACGAAACACTTTTTTCCTGGCCACAAAAATATTTGTCTTGCCCCTAAAACTATTTTTTATAAAAACGAAAACTACTTTTCTAGATAAAAAAAAAAGATTTTCCCGACGACAAAATTATTTATCCTGGAAAAGTGTACTGAGTGACAAAAATATTTTTCCTCGCATGAATCCAATTTTTTCTTACCATAAAACTATTTTCCTTGAACGAAAAACTTATTTTGCTGACCATAAAAATATTTTTTTACGACCACAAAACATTTGTCCTGACCACAAAACTATTTTTCATCAGCGTAAAACTACTTTTCCTAACTATAGAAATATTTTTCCCGACAATAAAAATATTTATCCTGAAAAAGTATACTGAGTGACAAAAATATTTTTTCTCGGATCAACCCAATTTTTTCTCACCATAAAACTATTTTTCCTGAAAAATATTGTTCCCGATCACAATTTTTTGTTGTTGTCCTGATCAACTTTATTTAGTGGAGAATGCAACAACGCCAAAGCAAAAATTTCGACTAAAGAAGTTTCCACTTCAAAAGTCAACCCCACAGAGAAACTTTCTATAAAAACGATCTTACATCCAACAGTTTGTCACTTACTACCTCCTTTATTTTACAAAATTGTACATAAATTCAACAAATTGGATCTAATTCGCGTTTCTTACGCATGTGAATATTTTGATGTATCTGCAATCGAGAGAAAGATGAGATAAAACACATATTCGCTGGTTGCATGTGAACCCACCTTTAAATGATGATTCCGATAGAAGACTTTTTTGCAAAATTTACAAGGATATTGCGTGCTTTTTAGGTGCACAGTGGACGCATGCATTTTTAACGATGCTTTCGTTTTGTATTTTTGCAAACACGTTGGACATTCGTAGGTGTTTTTTTCGTTATGTGTTTCCATATGATCGGTCATGTGACTTCTTACGCGAAATCCTTTGCCTGCAATTTAGGAAAAAGTATCAATTGTGTTTGAAAGTGTGTTAGGTATTTGTAAGGGTTATTTGATTGACTGCAACATGGAAAAAATTCTATAAATTTACTCATATAAAGATTGTGGTCGAGTTAATTGGAACAATCGTGTCTAGCTGACGATTGGAGGATGCTTACCGCATATTTCACAATTGAACGGTCGCACGTCCGTGTGAGTGCGCATATGCACCTTTAGATCCCATTTCGATAGACAGGATTTCGTACAAAACGAACATTGAAAGTTGCGGGCGTTGTTGTGATTCTTCATATGATAGTCGTAATTCACTTTGAACTTGAATTCTTTTGTACAAATTTCGCAGCTGTATATATATATATATATATATATATATATATATATATATATATATATATACATATATAAATATATATATAAACTATGAACGAAAATGAATCGCAACAAAGGCAGCATAGTTACCAATAAGCAGGCAATCCTTGATGCACATTCAAGTGACCGCTGTAAATTTCTTTGTTGCGAAATTTTTTACCACAAATTTCACATTGATAGATGTCTGGATTGGATGAGGACTTGCGGATTGGTGGCTTGCTGAAAAAAGAAGATGTTTAGCATTGTACCGACATGAAGACGATCCTCTCTGCGCTACAACATTAACGCCCTACCCTTCAGTGAATTCTGAATCGTCCGTTTCGCCCGTTTCATAGTTGGCGTCACCGAAAAGCTCTGGATCGGTGAGAATATGATATTCTGTGTCTTCTTCACAATCATCCTCCAATAGATTGGTGACTTCCACTGCAAACCGGATAGTACCGTCCTGGGGATCGTCTGCGTACGGTCCGGGCAAGTCCAGGTGATTGAGATCGTCCTCCAGATATTCAACGTCTATGTCGTAGTCGGGTGTCTCTTCAACTTCAGTCTCCACCCCCTCGTCTTGTACATGATCAGGATCAATTTCTGCGTCCTTATTCGCATCCTCGCTCAATTCAATAGCAGTTGATGCGTCGGGAGTCGCCAAACCATTCCCCTGGGACTTGATGTCAACTATCTTTTCCAGATTCATCAGCTTCGCATGATTGTCCAGGGCTTTCCGTTTGAAATCGTAGTAGTAGGTGAGTTGTATTTTGCAATCCATGCAGATCCTTACATAGTCGGGCAGTTCGAGCACCTGAAACATGCACAATCGTCAAATAAATAGGTTTCCTTGGCTTACTATCCGCGTACCACCTTTATGCCCAGACAATCTTCAAACATCACGCCCGGCTTCAATAGGTCTAATTCATCCTGCTTCTTTTTCGGGGCCACCATCGGCAACAAGTCCTCGGCAAATTCTACACAAACCCGACAAACATTGGCCATTCTGTAAGGCATTCGAGATCCACACACCGTCTAGTATGACAGACTCCTCCAATGAACGAACTCGATTGTAAACATATTACCTTTGAACGAACTTGAACCGCATACCGTTCCTGGAAAGCGGGGAGAACCGCATATTTTGACTGGTGGTAATGCAGTTCGCGCCAACAATTGTGAATGGAAGTCGACAGCAAAAGCAAAGAAGTGTTGTGTATAAACTACCATCTGAATTCTAAGATTTGGTGCTACAGAATTGAAAATATATTCCATCTAGTTTTGCTTCCTGGACCAAGCTTGTTAGCGTGCGCCCCACGACAAGTATCCAACGCTTCCGGGAGTCGTAATATTTGCAGGTTGTAGATTTTGACCCCGGGAAGACATTTTGTTTTTTTTATTGCATTGCTCGAGTATCAGTTTGCGTGGAATTTTGCACGGAAGCGACGCGAAACTACCGTCGCGGGTAGTAGGTAGATAATGGTAGCGACCAGGCAATCCAATGGTCAGCGACGCGGTGGCAAACCAGGTAATAATCGTAAATTTAAGCCGGGCATGATGATGAATGGGATGGGCAAAATGCCGCCGCGCTTCAATCCGCGGGGCGGCCCGGCGGCGGGCATGATGAATCCCATGTTTAGCGCGAACCAAATACCAGACAATCCCGGCTATGTGGACTTCAACGAGCCCACGCCGCTTCGTCAGCCGGCGCCCTTCATTGCACCCCCACCGAAACTAATGGCAGGAATTGACGGCGGCGGCGGAAAGCCACAGCGCGGACCACGACGCACAAATCAGGGAAACAACGCGAAGCGGATGAATCCGCCGCGCAATCAAAACGGCGCGAACGGCTGGGCGCCGCAACGCATACCACCAGGGGCACAAATGGCGCAGCAAATGCCGCCTGCTCCAGGACCTTCGGGGCCGCCCGGCATGCGCAACTTTCAGAACCCGCCGATGCCTCGAATGGGCGGCCGACCGCCACCTGGTATTCGACCTTCGATCATCGGCCCTCCGCCACCGCCAAATATGGCCCCGCCGGGACGCTTCGGGCCACCACGTCCTTTAATGGCGCCTCCAATGCCGATGGCTGGCTGCCGCCCACCGATTGGTCCTCCACTAGGACCTGGTGGTCCCATGTCGATGCCACCGATGCGCGGTACTTCGATGATGCCTTTGCGAGGCGGCCCGATGCGCGGCAACATTCCTCCCCCCACCGGCCCCCCAGGCGGTGGTCCAATGAGGCGCAACAACAAAAACATGCCGGTCAACCGGAAAAATCTGCGGACCGGCAAGCGGAAGCCGCCGAACGTGCCGGCAAACATACCAAATAATGGTGGCGGTCCCAATCTGCGACAGAAAAAGCCGATGACGACCAAGAAAACCCTGAACGAAATCATAAATCAGTATCCGCTGGACAAGCCGTGGGTCACCGGCGAGATTCGCGAGGAGCACAAGAAGAAGGAGGACATTGAAAATCGACTCAAAGGACGCAAAGACGACAAACTCTTTGCCGAGTTCAAGGTGCAACGCGACAATTTCGTGAAAATGTACGAAACGGCCAAACTTGAGTACATTGGCAAGCATCCCGAACAGGTAACGTAATGCTAGCAAAGTGCCGTCCTAGTTGGTAGGACTTGCAGCAAGTTCCGACGACGGCTATTAATATGAAAATATAATTAGTAGTTTTCGTTGCAACCAATTTTCGCATGTGAAATCATTTTTATTCTTCAACATAATCTCCTTGAAGCGAAATGCACTTCTTCCAACGGCCCTTTTAACATGTTGGATACCTTTGGAATAATATGAATTGTCAAATTGGGCCTCTGTTGGGTGGTTTTTGGTTCTATAAATGAAATGTCAATTAGTACAAACACACGCACGCTTTATTTTACCTCTAAGGGGCCATCCATATACTACGTAACTCAATTTTTAGAGTATTTCAACTCTCCCCACATGTAACACTTATACCCCGTTTCCATCTACACCAAATCTCTAGATTTTGTCGAAGTGATTTGGTAGTGTTTCCACTTACAAATCGGATTTTGGCTGTCACTGTCATTGCATGAGATGACATAAAATTTTGAAAGTAGATAATTCTCGTTATTGAAATCGTGGTGATGTTTCGCGATTGCGTAGTTGTTAACAATTGGTAGAGAGTGGAATTGCAATGGATATCAACGATAAAAATTTCGTTACCTTTATGTGACACCAAAATGACTTGTCATTCGTAATCAAAAAACAATTTGACACCTGCTGAATGTGCTGAAATACAATTATTTGCAATGCTGCCACACGCAACCATGAGATTTTGAGTGGATTTCGATGAAATCTACAAGATTTACGATCGACTAGATTTCGAATTTTTATATGGGAAATCTACAAGATTTCGATGAGGATTTGGGAAAGTTGCCTAAATCTAGAGATTTGGCATAGATGGAAAGGGGGCATTCGTAACATTTTCAAAGATCATCCCCCCCCTCTTGCTACGCAACAAATTCATTGTACCCTCCTCAAACTCCTCCACAAACTATTAACAATGCATCCAAAGGCTTTTGACCGGGTTGATCATCAAACCCTAATACGTAAAGTACGTAATTTTGGTGTATCTGGTTCCCTACTCAATTGGCTACAATCTTATCTCTGTGACCGAATTCAGTTGGTCAAATTCCAAGGTCACTTATCTAAAAGAGTTTTTGCATCCCCCGGAGTACCACAAGGCAGTCATTTAGGCCCTCTGCCGTTTAATATATTCATTTCTGATCTATATGCGACACTGTCTTAACATACCTCACATATTCTATGCTGGCGACTTAAAAATTTACTACAGCATCAAACCACAATCGGATGCAGCCTTCCTCCAGTCCAAGTTTCATGCACTTGCACACTGGTGTAGTCAGAATAAGCGCTATCTCAATGTCAGCAAATGCCACGTGTTGAGCTTTTCCCGTAAGAATGCAGTTACTACCTATTCTTATTACCTTAACGACATCGTGTTAAACAGGGCTGATCATGTCGTTGACCTCGGCGTAGTCTTAGACAACCAATTGCGGTTCAATCTGCAATATGACAAAGTCCTATTAAAGGCTAATAAACAGCTTGGCTTCATTAAGAGACGTGCCAAGGAGTTCAAAAACGTTTGGTATACCAAGTCCTTATACACCATCTTCGTGCGGCCTCTGATCGAATATGCTTGCATAATTTGGAACCCCGTTTTTGTGCTCCACAGCGACAGACTTGAATCTATCCAGAAACAATTCTTGCTTTTCGCCTTGAGGGACCTCTACAACCCGAGTGTTTTTCATAGTCTTCCTTCCTACAAATATAGACTAGATCTTCTAAACTTAATGCCTCTTTCATCTAGAAGAACACTAATTAGTGCCAGTTTCACTTTCGACATTATCAGAGGCGCAGTAAATATAGTAGCCCTCGCTGATAGAATAAAATTTAATGACCAAAAACGACGTACTCGACACACAACCCTGCTTAAAGAATATCGGCATCACACCGCCTATGGTCATAATGAACCGATAAATAGATGTTGCAGAATATTCAACACTATTAGTAACCACTATTCTCCGGGTATCCCTAAATCGTCTTTAAACGTAAGTTGACAAAGACTCTATTGTCATCATAACCACGCACTCTTCAACTAAGCCTGATTAAGTTGTAATTAAACTAATTTACTTTACTTTAACTTATTAATAATTTATGTATTTTGTATTGTTAACTTGATGTCTTGTTTGGTGTAAATAAATAAAAAAAAATTGTTTATCGCGCCTAGCGTCTGCTGACACCTCGTGGCGTGGCAAATAAATTTAAAATCTGACTTTATGATGTAGTTTTACTCCTCGTTGGAGTGTTACGTAATATATGGATGGCCCTATAAAAATGTAAATATTTAAAAATTACAGCCTTTGCACCCACTTAAAGGTCCGCTCCCGTAGTCAACTTGTGATTAAGTGACATTCTGCCCTCTTTTGTCATCTGCTTTTCTGTGTTGCCACCACCTCAGGTGGTGATTAGTGCAAATTAGATTGGCAGATCTCTTGTGGGGTCTACCAAGACCCAACACTTTATCCAAGCATATAACAATTTATTATGACAATTAAATTACCACACATAGATGTATAGGCTTTTAAAAAACGTGCGTTTCTGTCGACCATCCTTCGCGCGGCGTCCTCGTGGTAGACTGAAGTTCGTCCGCATGTTCGAGGCGTGATCGATGGTAGGAACACCGAACAATTGAATTATCTAGTTCTTGTACTTAGATGACGATATGACCTCAATTTCTTTCCCATTGGCGCTAGATCTGGTGGGTGTATTCAATTCCAATTCGCTTTTATGGTGGAGTGTGCCGGGGCGTTGTTATATTATTTCAAATGTCGTTTTTTCTTGATCTAATCTGTCAGAGTTCTCACCAGTTATTGTATTTCCTTTCTCCAAATAGTCGATCAATAGTTTATCCACCAGTATCTTCACCTATTTGTGGATGCTAGCTGATATTTACCATGTACTCAAATTTGTGTCCTCTTCTAATGCTTCCAATTAACGTCTCATTTCGTTACTTTCTTGTTTTCCGAAACTCCTTGAACGCATTGCCTTCAATAAAATATATCAAGGTCTTTGTTGAAGCTTGCTCCCGTTCCAACATGGATTCGTTCCAAACTATTCAACCAACACGAAAATCGTTTGACTTACCCAAATCGTACGCAAGTTGATGTAGTGTACACTAATTTCAGTAAGACACTGTCAATCTTAATGTTCTATTTCAGAAGCTGGGTCTCTTTAGCATGTTTGGACCATTACTCTCCTGGCTTGAGTTAGGTCTCATTCATGCCGTATTAGTCTATGTGGAGCATATTCTTCTCTCTTCCATCCTACTTTCGGCATTCCTCAGGGGCTGTTCTAGGCCCTCTTTTTTTCTTACTCTACACAAATGACTTTCCCTCTGCCGTAGCGTCTCAGTGTCTTCTGTATGCTTATGGCCTAAAAAATTACAGATTTATTCGCTCGGGAGAGGATTGTTTTCCTTTCCAAAGGGATTTAGACGCGGTTAATTCTTCTCTCCCTTAATGTCCAGAAATGTCACAGAACGTCCTTCTCCTTAAATCCAAGTCCAATTGATCATATCTATACGTTACACGATCTTCCACGTGCGGCTGTTTTTCGATCCAAAACTTAAATTTGAGCCTTGGTTGGTTGTAGTGGCAGCCCCTTTTTATCCAAAGGTGGCTCACTTAGGCTACGAGAGGCCCATTGTGATATCACAGAATATAAGGGCGGCACTAAAACCTGCGGGATGACGAGAACCATCCAGATTCTCGAATAAAGCCGGCTATGCAGCTAATAATTAAACTGGCTACTTCCGTGCGGCTGTCCAGGAATGGCGAGCCTAAAGTTTGCATGCGTTTCCTGGATAATGATGTGCATTCGCATAGAAAGTGTTTAATAGTTTCTTCCTCTTCCTCTGATCTGCAACTTCGGCAGAAATCATTGAAAGGGACACCCAATCTTTCTGCGTGTCTGCCGATCAGACAGTGTCCCGTCAGTACGGAAACGACGAAACTCAGGGTTTCACGGCTTATATTGAGGAGTCGCTTGGTGCGTTTAGAGCACAGTGCGTACCAAGTTTGCCTGGTTGTGCTACAGGTTTCTTCGAGCAGCCAGGCCCTATTCGCAGCCTCCACGTAGTGCTGCTTAAATCCTAGCTTTATGGAAGCTAAAGGTTGGCCGACTTCGGGGGCAAGTGTATATTCCTTAAGCTCGGTGCCAGCTCTCGCTAGGGCATCTGCTTTGCAGTTTCCAGGTATATCACTATGCCCCGGTACCCAGCAAAGAATCACTTCACAGTGAAGCGACATCACGTTCAGTTGTGAGCGGCATTCCATAACAATTTTAGATGAGGTATGCACGCTGGATAATGATTGGATAGCAGCTTGACTGTCAGAAAAGATGTTTAAATTTCTTATGGAAATTTTCTGACTTCTCAGCCAGTCAACTGCCTTATAAATCGCAATGACCTCTGCCGAAAAAAACTGCAGTGGTCTGGTAACCGGAAGGATAGTTTCGGACCTAGCTGTTCTGAGAAAATGCCACAGCCAACTCTTCATTTTTGATCCATCAGTGTAGATGTCGATCGATTCCTGTATTTCACTTCTTTCAACGATCCAGTCATCCCTACTCGGGATGATTGACTTGAAACCGTGGTGAAGGCAGGGAATCGGAGAAGCGAGGTCTACCTTCCCTGACGTTGGTCCATCCCTCCGTAGTATTGTGGAGTGACCAATGTTCTCCTCATGCCAGAGTCGCAGAGCTTTCAATCGAGCCTTACATTATGGCAATAGTCGCACGTGCCTCTGGTGCCTCCGGTCTCGTATTGAGGGGTTACATAGGCCTTGAAGAAAAAAACAACTTTTTCAAAAAATCGTATTTTAAAAACGAAAAATCTATTTTATTTAGAATTTACACACATACAAGTTTAACAATTCAAGAAGTTGTAAAAGAAATCAGCTAATAATATTGAAAATTATCAGTTTTCCTGCAGTTTTCACGTTCAACCTTATTTTTGCGGTAGGCGGAACATTTCTTATCTTTAAATTTAAAATTACATATATGCCATATATTGACCAACTTTCTATTATGAACCATCCTACGTTGCGATCCCGCAGGCTCATCTTAGATGAGTATTTATTGTTTCGGCTTCACCATCGTCAATTAAACTCTAACCTCCCTGACTGGTTAGATTGTCGTGCTTCAGAATGCCCTGACATATCTGATAACATATTTACCGTTCCATGTGCCAGAACTGAGACTTTCTACTATTCGCCAATGTTGCGGCTCCCCCGAAACCACAATATTCTGTAGCTTAGTCCGTTTCCTCGTTCACTCCACATTTTTTCGCTATTTTCTTCAAAAACTGCCTCATTTGAACGATCTGCATCGTCGGTGCACGTTTAAATTCGCCATTCCATTTCTTTACTGTTGTGTACAATGAAGAAGATATGCCAGTTCGTTCCTTGGCTTAGACAGTATTTTTACCCTATTAAAAAGCGATTTTTTTTTATCAAAATACGAATTTCTGTAGAATTCATTTGTTCTCAAGCAGCAAATATAATAGCAGTCTAATGAATGTAACACGTAAATAAGTTGCCAAATTTTGTAGCGCTTGTGCCTATAATAATAAACGATAGTACGCACGGCAGGATTGTATGCATTCAGTCTTTATTAGGTTTTGATACACGATTATTTTGATTATCCGACGAATCTGACAGCTTTTGTTTTGTTGCTGTATATTCAAAGTTAATTTTTCATTGAATAATAAACTGTTTTCAATAAATGCCGGCTTTAGTCGCTCAATTACCAGTCGATAGGCTTGTCGCCTATCTGAACTTTGAATACGTAGTTGAAAATCCGCTCTAATACATTAAAAGGCTCTGAACTTTAGGGTTTTTTACTGTGTCTTGTCGATGAAAAATGTGAGTACATGTATGCATTATATCGCCTATGACAACGTGCCAAACTTGGAAATACGAGGGGCGGCTGATAAGTCCGCGGCCTAAGGGATTAAATGAAAGAAAAGTATGAGTATTTTATTATTTAATATAGTCTCCCTCAAACAAAGTACATTTTTCACATCTGGCGTATAACGCTTTTAAAAAATATCCCTTTTTCTTGCCTTCAAAATATGTACAAAAATTCAATGACCATGCAGGACGAAAGCCACAGCCTTAACGATACATTATGGGGTAGGTCGCAAAGCTTCAAATGCCGCCTAGAAAATGTTTTACATAAAGAAAAGAAAAGATCGCTTCTGTTTCAGTGGTACACTGTTATTTCACGCACGGCAAGTGTACATATTATAATCGCTGTAGCTCGCTTCAGCACCAATATAAGTTGTATTATTCTATCCGGGTAAATCTTATTTACAAAACAATTATTCAATTCAGGCACATAAACGTGGTAGTTGTCCTACAATCCCAGCTGATAACATTAATCTAGCAACCTTTAACAGGACCATTGTACGTTCAGACCTGTTATGCAAAGTTGCATAATATAGTCCAACAATTCAATCATGTACTTTATCGTTTTTTTCTTCGTCCTATACTTATACTTGCAGGGCTATTCATTTTAAAAGAATAAATATTGTTCGTTAAAACAAAATCAAAGTACCTCTTAGAAAATTTACAAATGAACGCTCGGAAAATATTCTTCAACTTCACATTTGGTTTCTGTTCGAATGTACGTTCTATTTTTCTCATCGCGAGTAACGTAAATACTTAATTGGCGATCAAGCTCAGTGGAAAAAGTGATATTTTGTAGTAAATTACAAAATATCACTTTTTCCACTGAGCTTAATCGCCAATTAAGTATTTACGTTACTCGCAATTGAATATTCCTATCCATTAAACATGAATATTGTAATTTATGATGGTCGTTAGAGAGGTTTTTTTTGATTCTCTAGAAAACTATTGTTTCTATGTATTCAAAAACGTGAAAGAAATCCACTGTTAATCTGTTTCGCTTGGTAGAGAACTTTTCCAACATCTCGGCACATCTCAAACAACTCTCTGTCGATTGAAAGCCAGCTGGTTCAACTCGCTCTGCGTCCGGCTTGTTGCTTTGTTCAGCGGTTACCTCGCTTTTCCTCTAGGAATGTCAAAGTCATCATTTCGGGTGATTTGCTTATTTTATTAGGCGGGTGAGTGTAAAAATGAAAACAAAGAAGTTGTGGCGCTAGAAAGATGATCCTCTTTCTGGGTGTTGTTTTTGGGTTGTAACTCTTTTATTATTCACATCACGTGCAAATTAAATTCTACACAAGTTTGCCATGTTCAAATTTTTTTGTGGGAGCCATGGTTTCTAAGATATGAGGGTGTCCCATTTTTTTCCTTTTCAAAATGGAGCCTCTAAAAACTTAAGCTCACCGTGAAACTTCCAACCCATTGCAAAAACAATCTGACTGCCATCCCAAAATGAAATGCACGGTTGAACTACCTCTCCCTCTTCCCTCTAGTAGAGGGAAACATGTAAACTTCTTGCATACAGTGAAAAGGATTATCATCTCTCAGCAGCAATAGCAACCAGCTGCCTGAAACATGTTCAATGCGTATCTCCTTTTCATGGACCTATAAAGAGAATCTTTAGTATACAAATACCCACTGCTTTGAATTATCCCAATTGAATCAAAGACAAAGCAAGAAAAACTTCTGAGTAATTTTATGTTCCTACAAGAAAATCTAATAACATTAAGCATCGTGTTTACCTTGCATTACTTTCATTATCTTTGGCATTATTCTTGCAGGATATTGACAAAATCATGACCGAAACATCGGACAAAGACAAAAACAAAGGTGAACAACTCAAAACAAATAATGCTAATGAAAAGACAAATGAAAAACAGTCAGCAGCAACATAAATTGAATAAATATGCTCCCCCCAAAAAAGTAATATCAAATAAAATATTTTATGCAGTTTAAAAATAAGAAAACTGAGCAAATAATATAAATTTCACATTCGCTAATTCTAGACGACAATTCAATTGATTTTGGGCGAATACAGAATAAATTTTAATGATAACTAAACAAAATTAGATGCAGAGACATTAAAATATGCAATTGAAAATATTCTTTTTTTGTTGTTGAAATGGAGGAAATTAAATTAGTTTTATGAATAAATTCAGATAATCAATATTTAAAGAACGGTCAATTGTGTAAATGTTACAAATAAACTTCTAATTAGTTTTGTTTAAATACAAATCAATTATGATACTAATGATACGAGATGATAGCAAACTCCATAACCACATGCGAGTGACATCATGTTAATAATAGTTAGCTTATTAATTATTTTGCAAATCTCTCGCATTGTGACGATGTAGAATGATTGTGGAAATGAATCATATTGTAATTTATGCATTAGTTATATGATTTTTGGTAAATTTTCCTAAGAGCTCTCTTATTTAATGTAAAACTCAAAACTTGTCGCAAACAATGAGCTGAATTTGATTAATTTATTTGAAATAAAATTATGGCAGACAATTTTAATAAAATGCTATCGAAGACATGGCACACTTGTGCCTATTTAAATCTATTAATGAAAGTACTGTGAATATTATGTTCTAATAATTTTCTGATGTTATCTGTCAATAAATGTTGGACAATTTCATATAAATATTACGATAAATTGTATTATTTCAGGACAAAAAACATGACAGTACAGAACTTTTGAAAATGAAAAACGAAAGAAGTCACATAGAACATTTAAAAATCCTTGTAATAGTTAATTTGTCCTAGTTTATAGTTTTATGAAATGAAATGAAACTCTTTCTGAGCTACGTTTTAAATAATGCACATGTTCTAATCAATCACAAATAATATACAGTATTAAATAAATCCAGAATGCAATCGTCAAATTTGAAATAAATTTTAAGGGAGACTGGGTTCTAACTTGATAGGATGATGGTGCTTTCTGTGCTTCTAAAAGAAAATTAATGAAGGCAGAGAATAAAGAGTAAACGAAAGATTCTCATGTGGATATTCAAATAAAAAAATCTCTATCTGTAAATTTTTTAAACAAGACAATATATACTTGATCTCAAATCCCTCAGGTGCTCTAGGCAAAATGTGTAACGCTTAAAATAATATCAGAATGTCGACGCTTTCGTTTGCTCGATTCACTTCCTTGGAGACTAGAATATGCTCACACATTTTGTTGTGTCCAAGAAGCGGCATAATTCTCTTCATCTAATTATCCTAACAAACGTAAATCAATCCCTTTCTCGGCAAATCTATCGAATAATCAAATTTTTCGAACAATATTGCATATTGGATTTATAACATTTAAACAACAACCATCCATGACTGGTTGGTTGAGTACAACTCAACTTATTCACTACGATTAGAACAGAGCGCATTTTAAAACGTTCTGCATTAAAAATAAACCTATCATGAATATCTCGTATCAAACGAATGTCACCTTTGGGACACAAATTCGTTGTCGAATGTGAATTGCACTCGAAAAATTGAAATAAGATAATCGCTAAAATATTAATCGCCAAACGTGTGCAATTGCATAAATTTATATTAAAGGCTACTTGAAAAATCAACTCGACTTTCATATTTATTTAACAGAAAAGCCTCCATCAAATTTGAAATTCAATCTAAATTAATAATAATTATCAACAAAATTGTCTCGATTATCATCAATCAATTAAATCTTTGCCAATTGATTCAATAGCTTTTAGTTAATCATTTACAAATGACCGTTAAAGTAGTGTTTTTAAAGAAAATCTCTTATTAAATGGTTAAATCTATTTTTTTTGCAACAAACAAGTCGAGTTGTATAGATATGCATTATTCAATTTGTGCTGTATTTATCATCGCAGCTATTTATTGACTACTCTTATGTTTCATATTAAATAGAAATAAATAGGTGTCACCTTATTTCATTTAGCAGTGCAGGTGTTTTTTTGTTCGTTAGTTCGTTCGCTTAATGGAATCACACGTATTGAAGCTTTTTGCATTTCGAGGGTATTATTTCGAAATTTGGATTAGTTTAGCATTGATTGATTTTATAGTTGGTGAAGATAATTTTCTCTTAAAAAAAACTATTTGAAACGGAATAGACATACATATATGAATACGAAAATTTTATAAATATTTACATACATAAATATATGTATATATAATATTTCGTACATATTAATTTACTTTCCAAAAATACAAAAGAAAATATTTACTTAAGGGTGATTCAAAATATATAATGATTAATAAAAAAAATTGAACTAAATGTTTTGTTTTTGTTGAAGAATATTTCATAGTTTCGCTTGGAGAAAATGATTCTTGCAGGAATTCAATCAGGGATGTAGCAGCTGTAACAAAAATATGAAGCCAATTGCTTTCAGGGACATTTGATTTCAGTTGTTCTCAGATTTTATCTCTTACCTAATCAACAGTGTGGATTTCAAGTTTTCTCATTCAGCTTTTCCATCCATTAATATATTCCAAGTCTTTTAAATTAATTTTGTTTGTTACAATTGACATCAATAAGACTTATGTCTCCATAAGTTCGGGAGTGAAATTCGGCGACGCGGAAAAAAACGATTTCTGAAGAGTTCATAGACAAATTGTCCGCTCATCGAAACGGGACCCAAACAGATCAGCAACATTTCAATGAGAACAGTCAGAAGACATCTTCTGGAAGCCGGAATACATGGTAGGATAGCCAGGAAAAAAACCCTGTGTAACGGCAACTAATCGAAAGAAAGAATGGACTTGGCATGGGAACACTTATCCTGAAAAAAATCAGTTTAATTTCATCCTTTGGTGCGCCGAAACAAAAATAAATTGCATTGGCCCTAATGGCAGGAGATATACGAGGTTGAAGTGAAAAGTTTCCGGCCTGACCAAGAAAAAACGATGTTTTTAATTTTTTTTTTGGTTTATTTTTCAACATCATCTCCATCAACACTGATACATTTCTCATAACGGTGTTCTAATTTAGTTATACCAGTTTCAAACGTAGATTCGTCAAGCTCCTCAAAATACTGATTTACAGCTTCGATAACTTCTTCGTTTCTCTTGAATCTTTTACCTCCAAGCCTTTTTTTGAGGTTAGGAAACAGGTAATAGTCGCTGGGTGCTAAGTCATCAATTCAAACTTCAATTCGTGGATTTTGGGCATGGCAACAATCGACGAATGCGCTGGTGCGTTATCGTGATGAAACAAAAAAAAAATTTCTTCGCCAAATGAGGTCGTTTAATTTGCACCTCGTGCTTCAAACGTTGCAATAACTTTACGCAGTATTGACCAGTGATAGTCTAATCCTTTTCAAGGCAATCAATGTATATAATTCCTCTCGCATCCCAAAAAACAATAGCCATAACCTTGTTTGCCGGTAAAATTTTTTTTGCCTTCTTTGGAGTTGGTTCTCCTTTTCCAACCCACTGTTTTGATTGTTCTTTATTTTCAGGAGTGTAGGAGGTGAACCCAAGTCTCATCAACAGTTATGAATCGACGCAAAAATTCGTTTGGATTACGCCTATTCAGTGCCAAATTGTCGGTAGAAATGTTTTTTCGAATCAGTTTTTGGTCGAGCGTTAGCAAACGCGGCACCCACCTTGCACACAGCTTTTCCATGCTCAAATTGTTGTGCAAAATATTTCGCACACGTTCAGCTAACATCCTACAGGTCTCAGCTATTGCATGCATTTTCAACCCGCGGCCTTCCAACACTATTTGATGGATTTTCTCAATCATTTCTGAAGTTGTGACCTCAACGGGCCGTCCTGAGCGAGGTGCTCACACGACCCATTTTAAATTAAGAAACCCTCTGCTTAATAGTTGAATGTGATGGGGAGGAGTCTCCTAGTGTTGAATCCATCTCTTCTTTTATTTGTTTTGGAGTAAAACCTTTCAAATAGAAGTATTTGATGACAGCACGTTTTTCCAATTTTTCCATTTTCACGAAAACAACGGAAGCGTCTCGCGCAATGCGCTCTCAAACGCAAACTAACGTAGCGATTGGGCTGAAACTGTACGTATAAGCTCGGTAGGAATGGTACTGTATGACGCCGCTCCAAAAGTAGACCTGGTGGCGCCATCTCTTGGTCAGGCCGGAAACTTTTCACCCCACCCTCGTATGAGACGACCAAAAAGTAAGGAATCCGATCCTCGCTACACTTCAACTGTTGTTAAGCACAGAGATGGCTCTATCAATGTTTGCGGATGTTTCTCGTGGTTTGGTGTTGAACCAATATACCGTTTAGAAGGAATATTACCCAGGAAAAAGGATGTCGTCATCTTAGAAAACATCATGTGGTCATGGGCTAAGGAGAAGCTTCCCATGATATGGAAGTTTCAGCACGACAACAACCCCAAACATACGGCACGACACACAAAGTTTCTGGAGGACAAAAACGTCGCCGTTTTAGAGTGACCATCAATGAGTCCGGACTTAAATAAAATCGAGGACTAGCAGGAAGACATAAAACGAACGCTAAAAAAAGTTCTTGTATGTCCTTGATGCGTTCGTTTTTCATGAAAATACTTTGCAATCGTGGTACCCAAGAGATTACGGGCAACAGTTGCGAGACAATCTATTTTTTACGCAACTATAGAGTCCATTTGAACGAACACCACGCTCCTATCGGTGGTTCCACTTTTTGAAACAGTCCTGGAACTCTGTTTTCGGAATGGCCTTTAGCGCGCTCGTTGTTCGACTCTTTATCGTCAAACCCTTGGAATTTTCAATTTTGTGAGCAGCTAAAAGTTACAAGGTGTTATGTCGGGACTGTACAGTGGCTGACGTAATTGGACGACATTGTTTTTTGCGAAATAATGTTGCACAAGGTTCGAGGTGTGAGCTGGCGCATTATCATGGTGAAGAAGCCAATCACCGCTTGACCGAAAATGCGGCCGTTTTCTTCTAACTGCATCACGCAATCTTTTCAGAACTTCTACGTTATCTTCTTTATTGATCGTCTGTCCTTTAGGAGTAATTCATAATACACAGTACCTTCACAATCGAAAAAAAACAGTCAACATTGACTTGATGTTTCACCGACTTCCACGGGCTTTTGTCGGTCGTGACGAGGAATTGTTGTTCAGTTTCAGGATCATAACCATAAACCTACGATTCGTCGCCAGTTATAAACTTTTTAATACATTTTCATCATCGTAGACCATTTCCAAGTTGTCCAAAGTGATTTCAAGGCGAAGAAGCTTCTGCTCTGCCGTTAGCAATTTCGGGGTGACTTTCGCACACACGCCAGTCATTCCCAAATTCTCGGTTGAAATTCTATGAACAGAGTTTCTAGTATTCCAAGATCATTCACCAACGAACGTAAAATAGGCACTGTAAACAAATACACGTGCCGCATGAACTAAACGTCGTATTGGTAACTGTGGGTAACCGATGAGCTCGTGAAGAGTTACTGGTTACGCTCATAGAGGTCGCTCGAACGTTCTGGCGCGAAGATTTGAAGAAAGTTTGGATACTTTTGGGATAGACCTCGTATTTCCTGTAAAGGAGAAAGGAAAAAATTTGCAACACTAGCAAAAAATTTCAAGTAAGGACAGCTAAAAGTAATGTTTACAGGTTCGATTCAGGCTGGCAACCCATTGTTTAACTTGCATCTACATTGAATCAAACAAAACACATCATTTGTATTTTAAATACATAAATATATACTTACATTTATTTTACATATTTTTTGTTTCAATATTGTTTTTCTGTTTGGGTTTGAAATCTTGCATGTTTACGATTTTACAAAATCTTTCCACTAAATGTTTATCATTAATATTTGCTTTGAGAGTTGTGTGTATGTGTGTGTTTTATTTTAAAGATTTTTATAAGCATTATCATCTAGAATTCCATTTTTATGCAATTTTGTCTTGAGCTTTTGATAAAATCGATTTATTCATTATTTATTTAACATATATGTTTAAATAAGTACTTGCTTTCAAATAAGCGTGGGGTGGGAAGACAAATTTAGATGTATACATATATATTTCTAAAACTTTGAAATATTTTAAAGGATTTTGAATGGTTGGTGAATTGAAGCAAGCGTTTTCGGGTAGGGATTATACAAATTTTCATAGACAAACGAAAAAGAAAATAGTATAGGATTTTTATTGGCAATTTTGATTGATTTGGAATGATTGTAAAAATCTGTGTTGAAATTTAATTTGGAAATTTTGTGCACTTATAACTACTAGGATATTGTCAGAATCTAGAGATGATATATCTCAAACTCAAATTAATGATAAAATAGCTGATACAAAGCTACTAACAGAAATAAATGATTGCATATTATTGTGTTTATCTTTTTCAACAAAAATAAAATACTACAAATAATTTCAAGCTTTTTCAAAAAGCTCATCACAATATTTGATTTATTTCTTTATTTTTTATTTATTTTTTTGTAATGTGAAGTATTTAGTTTAATAGAATAATAAATAGTCAATTCAAAGACACTACTTTTATGTTTTATCATTATTTTTATATGCATATATACACGTAAATATATTTAATTTAATATTTTATTTGAAATAAATTTATAATGTAGGTATGTATAATCTATTTCACCTGTAGTTGTTTGTAAAATATAAATGTACATATGTATATTTTATTATATGTATAATTGTAACATTTTTGGCAGTTTAATATTCCTTCAGTTTGTTTGTTTGTTTATTTTGAACAAGAGGAATAACTCCTTTTTTTCGTCAGGATGTCCATTTGATTTGGCTGTGTTGTTGTTGTTGAACATGTCTTTTATAGGAGGTTTTGATTTTGAGTCAGAAGACATGTTTAGGTTTTTACAATTACCTTAAATAAGAGGTTCTGTTGGGTATCAACACTATGTTAATAAGTTTTTAAAAAAATGTTTTTTGTCTATCTCTAGTTGAGGACTACTTAAAAAACATTTTGTTGATGTTGCGATGGTGGCTCGATAAGTAACCCGGTTCGATACGAAAGTCTTGAAGTCCAACGCATTTTATCCAACGTTTTTTCAGCTTCTCGATTCTTTCCTTCAAGTAGTTTTCATCAAAGCCCTTGAATATTAGTTATCGACCACGTGGATGGCTTTTTAAATGAACACAAATATTTTTCCAACAAGGAAATTTTCGAGTTTCAGGAACATGAGATAATCCGAAGGAGTCAAATCGGGCATCAAGGCAGTGAGTGGACAGCGACATTCTCTAAGTTTAGCAACACTTTTGAGCCAATTTCTGGAAATTTCGATCACAATCATAGCTTTAAGTATGTCGAAAGTATAAATACGCCAATTATAATTTCCGCTTCTCGAGGAATTCCATCAAAGATTCCTTTCGCATCCCAGAAGACTTACACCTGTCCTTCTAAAGGATTGCGTTCAGCATTTTTTCGATCCGGTTTTTCTCTACGGTTCCATTGTTTTATATTATTTTTTTGGTTTGCCGCATTTATTTTTACAAACTCCACAAAAAATTCGCTGAAAGTTTTTCTTGAAATGTTGCAAACACTCGCTAGATGTTCCCGTAAAACTTCGATTGCACTTTGGAGTGAATAAACATGGCATCCATCACGCACCAAACTTATTCATTTCATTTAGGTATGCAAAATGAAATTTACTAGCCATATTTAATCGGATATCTCTCATACTTTGATTTGATTAAACAAATTTTATGGATTTTTTCAATTTTTTTTTGATATGCCAGCAGATTTTAGAGCGCCAGTACGTAATACGACGTTTATGTTTTTTTCCTGGCTCTGTTAAACCGAAGCTTTGGAACTTCATATACGAGTAGAAATTATGAGTCTTCTAGTGTAGGTGCAATTCTTTCCAATCCACCATTTTTCACTTTTACTCGAAACGCATGTCATCAAACAACTGTCAGATATTGAACAAGTGTCACAATGGCTACTATGAAGTTTCCACTCACAGAAAGTAAGCTACAAAATGTACTAAGTATGCAGATAATGAACCTGTTAATAGGTGCTGTAAGATCTTTAACACTTTGAGCAAACACTACTCCCCTACCATCTCCAAGTTCAATTTTAAATCCTGCATTTATAAAGCCCTTCATTATCCACCCCTAAATTGTGACGTGCTTACAACAGTGTAAATTAATGTTGAGTGTAGCATGTATTTTAGGGTAAAGTATTTGTTTTAATTTATATATTAACATATGATTGCCTTGCTTTGGCGAAAATAAATAACATGGCGCCGTTGGTTTCATTTAGTATGCGTATAACCAGTTACTTGTCGAGCTACTATCGCAATAACATTTTATTAATTACCTACTATCTAAGTGCAATTCGTTATTATTAAATTTGTTTTTCACCTGCACACATTTTAGTGCTTAAAAACTGATCTTGCCTGAATTTTGTGCAGCAAATCAATAACTCCAAGCATATTTCGGGCTCTACATGAAACCGATTGCAAATGTAAGATTTTCTTTTATATTTTCGATGATAAATACACCGCTGACTTGAAATTATATCTGAATACATTTTTGATTTAAATGCTGACGTTAAACTATTGGGTCATATTTGCTGTCCTTTATTATTTCTATTTAATGCGAAACGAAGCATCTGCCTACGCTACATTCCATGTGTAACTAATCCGAAATTAATGCATTATAAAAAAAGCTGTACAGTATTCGTCCTTTTCAAAGTATCTTTTTTTCCGTATGATTTGCATAAATCCTTTCAGCTAATTCTTTCCTATAATATTTCACTCTCTTCACAAGATAATGCCACTAAAAAAAACATGAATTCTTTCTAGTTTTCCATCATTATTGCATATAAAAATATAATTTACCATATTATGAATCACACAATTGCTTTTGAATTTCGATTTTACATTTCATAATTGTTTGTTTTGTTTTCAGTTTTTTTTGTCGTCTTTCTTTACATTAAATGTCCTAAAATTTGATTTGATTTAATTTTGATTAATTTCATTAAAACCATTTATTGTTTAGCACCACTCGCCTAGAATTTGTACTATTCGGAGATATGAAAATCAATTCAGTGAAATGTGAAACTAATTGCTACAACATGCTAAGAAATATGCAATATTTATCAATCAATTAATGATTTCAGACAAAGATATAAATAATTCCCTTTAATAATAAGCAATATGATCAAACATTTTCGGCTAGTTTTTTTAAAATCACACTGAAGGAACGTACAAATATTTTGTTGTTTTGTAGTTTGAAAAATTACCCAACGACCAAAATAACGAACACATCACATTGTTTTGTTTATTAGTTTTTTCTTCTTTTTTTCGTTTTGTTTTGTTCATAACAAATATTCAAATAGACTTAGTAAAAATATGCTTAGTATACACTAAATTAGAAGAAAAATAAATATTCTATTGGTTGCTTTTTGACTAATTAAAATTCAATGGAAAACACGCACACTGACTTACACAGCAGATTTTTGAATATCTCTTAGGAGTTTTATCTTCTCTCTCCCTCAAATCTAGGCTAAGGGATAGTTTTGTCTTTTTGTTGCTTTGTATATTTTTTCGTTATTTTTTTCATGAGATAGTTGTGCAATTAATAAATTTATTATGATCTAATTGTTAGTTAATCTTTAACTGAGATAGTGTAAAGCGTGTCAATCAAACGTTTATTTGATGGAGTTTGAACTACTTCAGCCTCATCCGTTTTGCATTTTTTTGTAGTATGTGAGATCGTTCTAATAGTCTCGTCCTGTTGACTTCCAACTGAACTAACTTTCTTCAAGATTTTCGGTCGACATTAAAAACTAAATTCATTAGAAATTAACAAGTTTGCTATCTTATTCGATTTCTCAATAAAATAAAATAATGGTGCAATACTTGGTGCGCTTGACGTTATTCGTGCGTCATTTGAATCTTATGTATTAGGATCCAAATTAAAATTATTGCTGATTTAAACCTGTGCACGTCTGGTGAATATAATATTCTATCTTTTAGTTATTCCTAAGCGTCAAACAAGCAAATTCGGTCCCACAGTTTAATCAGCGAAACATTGAGAAGAAACGTCAAACTGGTCTGTCACATTGAAAATAAAATATGGACGCCAACGACTATTAAAATCTTGTCATTCTTGGGTCATTCAATAAGTAGCGAGACAAATTGATGTAGGTCAAAAATTGTTTTATAATTCAATACGAAACTTATAGGATTTCAAGTTGGCATCCATGTTATTACTTCTGATCAGCTGTTTGGTAAGATTTTCTAAACATAACGTATAATTCAGTTAGTTCAAGATGTCAAGTCCAAATGAGAGTTGCACCGCGGAAGAACAACATTCTGTGGTTAGATTTTTAGTAGCAGAAGGTGTTAAAGGTAGTGAGATCCATGCAAGGACGTTAAAATTGTATGGGACCAATTGTTTAAACCGTTCAAACATTTACAAGTGGATGGAACAGTTTAAAAGTGGCCGCGAAAGTGTTGGAGATGAGCAGCGAACTGGACTGGACTGGACCGGTCGAAGTTGCAACTTCTTCCCTTGAATCTCGCATTGGCGGGATAATCCAAGGTAACAGACGTATCACTGTTGAACTGATAGCAGAAAAGGTGAATGCAAGTGTTGGAACTGTCCATAACATCATTCACAATAAGCTGCTATACAAAAAAAACTTGTGCGAGATGGGTGCCAAAACAACAAAGAAAAAAGGCTTCAAATCAGTCAACAGTTGAAAGCTCGATATTTCCCTGAAAAAGTAGCTTTTTTTGAAAGAATTGTAACGTGCGATGAGACGTGGATCCACCATTACGAGCTTGAGTCGAAGAGACAAAGCCTCGAGCGGAAGCTCACAAGCTCTCCAACGCGGAAAATATTCAAGACATAGCCAGCAGCAGATAAAATGGTGCTTACACTTTTTTGGGATTCACAAGGCTCTATTTTCTGCGATTTTCTGGAAGAACAACGAACAATCAACAGCCAATATTACTGTAACATGCTGCAAAACAAAGTAAAGCCTGCCATTCGTAATAAACGTCATGGAATTCTGACAAAAGGTGTGATTTTGCTTCACGACAATGCGCAGCCGCGTACGGCACAGATAACTCAAGAATGCATTCAAAAACTCGGCTGGGAGATTCTTCCACACCCTCCTTATAGCCCAGATCTTGCTCCGTCAGATTTTCATATGTTTGGTCCTCTTAAGGAGCCGCTACGTGGCAAAAAATTGTGCTGTAACGAAGAAGTCAAAATTCACGTGCAAACTTGGCTTTAATAGGTACCAAAAGAATTTTATGCCAGTGGCAAAGTTAGAGAAACGATGGGTCGAGTGTATAAGTGTTTGGGGGGGGGGGGATTATGTTGAAAAATAGCCAAAATTTTGTACTGATTGAATACGGTTTATAAACTACAACAATTTGTCTCGTCACTTATTGAATGACCCTCGTAATATTATGCTGTGGGACTCTATGGCTGCAAATGGAACCAGAAATTCGGAATTTATTGAATCGACTATGACCAAAATGAAAAACATCGATATACTAAAACGGAATCATTCAATCAGCACAATAACTGATTTTATCTTCAGAATTCTGCTTTCATCAGGATAACGATCCGAAACACACTTCCCATGTAGTTCAAGAATCGCTTTTGTGCAATGTCCCATAAACTCCACCACACTGCCCAGATATCAATCTGATCGAGAATCTATGTCATGAAATAAAGAACTGCCTTAAGGCAGTTCTTTATTGCCATTTCATTTTAAAAGTATGAATCCTACAATCAAAAATGAGTTCAAACACAAGGTATGGAAAGTGAGAGAAACTAATCCTTTTTCTTATACAAAAAAAGTTGGTAGAATCAGTTCCCCGGCGGCTACAAGCTATTATAGATGTAAAAGGAGGTCAGGCAAAGTATTAAGTTTATGAGTGTTCTAATTTTTATTTTTCGATGATATTTTTGTGATGTCTACGTTCAATTTTGTGTATTGATTTTTTTTTTGTGAATTGAATTTAATGTTTTTTTTTTGTTTCAATACAATCTGAGAAAAAAATATTTTGATTGATTTGCTTTGTAAGCATTCGTTGAAAAAAATGAAAACACTATTATTTACAGAAAGATGTTTAACAAATAAAAATTAGTATATAAAAATACCTTTTTCTGTTGCAGTTTTATGAGTAGCATTTAATTAATGTAATTAAAATATTTTAGTTTGAAACAATTAAAACAAAAAGCCATTCATCTCCCTGGCACGATCACAATTCTCACTATCTCAGTTAAAGATTAATATATTTTTTTCAATTATATTAATATCTAGCAATAAACGTATTGTATTTTTTGGTTGTTCTCCCTTAACATCTAAATACACTTACAATCGTAATTCAAGTGAATGAAAAGTTACCTAATCAATGTTTGATTTTAAGACAATGGAAGGAAAATAGTCGTCGTAACGATTCGTCATATTATTTTGGTCATCCCCGTTCATTAATAATTTCCACCTTATCACCCAATTCGGAGTCTGGAATGTTGGTCAAATGGGTTCGATCACTTCGCATTGTGTTGCGTTCATTTGAGCTGGTTTTCGTTGAATGTTCCGATGGTGTATTTGTGCCAGGTTGAATGCGTTTTTGCAGAGCCGCTACATAGCTCTGAAATTATCAAAAATTATGTTAGTATTCATATTGAAAAATGATTCATCTTCAATGGCGCATCAGCCCAAATAGAGTCTTTTGTTAGTGGTTGTATAACAATCAGGTAGTGCCAGGAAGTGCTGCTAGTCCTTCATTGGTATACAAGAATACGTTGGAATATGGAAACTTATTAGGGTTAGAAATTGCTGTTACCTGTGATATTATGTCTCCTCGAGCCGTTCTCACTTGATATAAGTATCTGAATTTGCGTTGTCTTGCCTCTTCCCGGGTAGTTCTTGGTCTTGATGGGGTACGTGCTGAACGGTTACCGTGTCGACGATGCAACACAGGTTTTCGATGATCGATTCGCCAACCAGTTATAAAAC